>JBBPMV010000621.1:0-13414 GCA_038090495.1 Heimioporus retisporus | reverse complement strand
AACTAACCAGTTGGGTACCTTCTTGGGGATCACTGGATAGCTGTACAGCTGTACAGCACTGGCCAGTGCTGGATGGGAATAGACAGCGTTGGATGGGACTGGACAATAGAAGGTTGGTTTGCTGATGAAGGCATCTGCTGTGAATCCTGACTGGGATGTGTTTGTTGCTGCAGTTAAAACATTGTATCCTGGATGTGAAGGAACTAACAGTTTTTGTCATGCTGACCTCCAATATCTTGTTCAGGACAATCAGACCAAAGAGATGTGCAGTCAAGATGATCTTGGTGAGTATCAGCATCACTTTACGAAAATTGCTGTGCATCTCAAGAACAACGGTAAACTATCCGATGAGGAGCATGACTTGCTCTTCTATGAAGGGTTCGCTCCCAACATCAGCAACTGGATCCACTACCGTCTTGGCATCGTCAAGCCAGACTGGCATCCCAGCAATCTGCCGCCAATGGCTGATATTATTTCCGCTGTTAAATTCCTGCTAACCGGATCCGCCCTTCGTTCTGCAGCACCACTTTGGCAACCCGCATATCCACAGTTCACTCCTGCTGCGCAGTCTACTGCTTCACTGTCTCCGCAACCACAGCCACATTCTTGATCATGTGCTAGCAGAACCCTGGAATCGGGCACCCCTGCTCCTGCAAGCAGGGGAACACAGATCCACCCAAAGCCAGAGGTGAACACAGTGACTGCTAATGCTAACCAGCAATGTTATCCAACAAATCAGGTGTTTGACATGGATTGCTGATTCTGTGGTGGTTATGGTCATGGCATTGAGAGTTGCGCAGTCTGTAGGGAGTATCTCAACTCTGGTCGTGCTTCTCGTGGCGCAGACAGTTGTGTTCATATCCCAGACCGGAGTTGTATTCCCTGCATTCCTGGCTGTACCTGCTTGAAGGAAGCTTTGGACTTTCTGGCTGGTAACAATACCTCGTCCTCCGCTCTGCCTGCTCCCTCAGGTTCTGCCCCTGCACACAATCCTCCTCCACATATGACTGCCGGTATCCTTTCTGTTTCATATCCAGAAACTCCTGCTATCCTTGACATCAATCCTTCCGCCTTCATGACGACTATCTCTGAGTCTGATGATGAATCTCTGCCTGTTGTCTCGAGCCATCCAGATTTTGAGCCATTCTTAGTGCAGGCCTGGGCTGCCTATCAGGCAGATAAGGCTAAGGATGGCAAGGGAAAACGGGTCCACTTTGACAGTGTCCATATCCTGTCTTGTCCATCTCGCAATGCAGCTGCCAAGGAGATTATGTCTCCAGAAGTCTGGGAGGTGGCCAAGAAGGCTTCCTCTGCTCATCCTCCAACTCCTCCAGTTCTGCCATCGATGTCTACCGCTTGCCTGTCTACCCCTAAACCTTCTACTACTATGTCCTCTCCATCCCCTACTTCATCATCTGCACCTCCTACCAGTTCTCGTCCTACCACTCCTATCCCTCCTACTTGTTCTTCCAATTCCTTCCTTCCCTCTTCTACCCCACAGTTTAAGTATGTGCATCCGCTCGAGGATGAATCCACTCCGAAGCAGGTTCTCGAGAAGGTCCTTGCCACTAGCATCCCGGTTCCGGTGAAGGATTTGTTCGCTGTCACACCAGAGTTCCACAAACAATTACAGGAGCTTACTACAGTTAAGCGAGTTGCTGCTAACCTCATCCAGATAAACAAACTGTCCAGTCACGACCCGTGTGCTATCGAACGAGAGTTCAGCGATCAGATGTTGAAAAATGAGGATGGGCTCATTGTTGCACATCATACTCTTCCACTGCGGTCTATTGAGGCCACAGTGGTTGGTTGTAGTGTTCCACTTGCCTGCGTGCTGGACTCTGGGTCGGAGATCATTGCCATGCCCAAATGGGTTTGGGAGCGACTTGGAAACCCGATCCACCCAGATCATATCATGCATATGTCTTCCACAAATATGAATACTGATGCTACTCTAGGTGTCATGGAAGACCTTGTGCTTGACTTCAGTGCCGGGGAGGTTTGCCTCCGGGTCCAAGTTGTTGCCAGGGCCAACTTTGACATATTATTCAGCTGACCTTTCCATTGTCTCCTAAGTGTGACTACTGATGATTCCCCTGACGGTACACAGAATATCATGCTTCGCGATCCAAACATGGGCATCACATATAAACTACCGATGTGCCCATGGACAGAAGGGTGTCTGTGTTGCAAAAAGGGCATTCACTGCCAAAGCCATCAGTCCATTGTGGAGATGGGTTTTTAAGTCTCGATGATCTGCCTAACGGTTGGGGAGATTCCAATATCTCATCCGACGAGTCCTCGTCATTCTCTGCATTATCATTATATGTCTATCTGCGTTCCGCTGACTCTTCCTCTTCTGTCTCCATTTTATCCATCTCCGTGTCTCTGTCATCATCTTCTTCTTTATCTGCTGTGTCTCCACTGGGAGTGCCCGCATGCTTGGGCCCCATTTCATCTTCATCCTTCTATGATTATCTTTCTTCTTGCCACTCTGCGGTTACCTCTTCGACTTTATCCACCCTTTGTTCTTGTCTTGATTTTGATGTTGTCCATCATGCATTGGCATACAAGCCTGTCACAAAAAAGGTCTGCTCAGTGGTGGCTCCTGTTGACAAGGAGTTCTGCATCACTCGACAGTTGCCTGATGATCTGCTTGCTGGTCTCATGCCACTACCCGTTTTTCCTCCTGACTTCATTCCTGGTATCCGCTTCACCAAGGAGCGCGCTGACGCTTTAGATCTCGACCCTGCAAACTGGCTTTGGCTGGAAGAGCATAAGCTTGTGCAGTGGATTGTCCGTGAACATGAGATGGCCTTTGCTTGGGTTGCTACTGAACAGGGTTGTCTGGATGAGTGGTTCTTTCCTCCAGTCAAAATACCAACCGTTCCACATACGCCCTGGATCCTCCACAATATTCTGATTCTGCCTGCAATGTGGAACGACACGGTCCAAATCATTAAGGACCACATCGCCTCCGGAGTCTACGAACCCTCTACCACTGCCTACTGCTCTCGCTGGTTCTGTGTTCTTAAGCAGGATGGCAAGAGTCTCCGACTTGTCCATGACCTCCAACCCCTCAATGCTGTCACCATCCGCAACTCATCACTCCCTCCTTTTGTCGAGCAATTTGCAGAATCCTTCGGTGGGTATGCAGTTTATGGCATACTCAACCTCTTTGCTGGTTATGATCAGCATCCACTTCATCCAGACTCCAGGGACATGACTACATTTAGTAGTCCTCTGGGTCCTCACCATCTCACGACTGTCCCAATGGGTTACACTAACACTGTGCAGATCTACCAAGTGGATTGTCCTTCATCCTTCAGGACGAGGTTCTGTGGTATACATGTCCATTCATCGATGACCTTCCAGTTAAATCAACAGAAATGCATTACCAATCATCCGATGGTGCATTTGAGACAATTGCTGACAACCCAGGTATCCGACACTTCATTTGGGAGCATTTACATGTTGTCCATCATATCCTCCAGCGCCTCCAGAACATCAGGGCCACAGTTTCCACCAAGAAGTTTGTGCTTGCTGTGCCTGATGCCACCATCATGGGACACAAGTGCACCTTCGAGAATCATGTTCTGCATGAGGCAAAAATTCAGAAAATCCATGATTGGCCAGAGTGCCAGAACCTTACCCAGGTCCGTGGATTCCTAGGTTTGTGTGGTGTTCTCCACATCTTCATTAAGGATTTCGCTTCTCTCACTTGTTCGCTCATGAGCCTCACCCGGAAAGTGGTTCCCTTCGAATGGGGGGATGTGCAATGGGAGGCCATGCAGTCGCTCAAGGATGCTATTATTTGCTCACCCGTGCTCTGGTGTCTGGATTATGAGTCCGGCCGTGAGATTACATATCCTGGCAGTCGACACGTCCTCTATGGCAGTTGGATACATACTGCTCCAGGTTGGGGAGGATGGCAAATGCTATCTGAGCTGCTTCAGGTCAATCAGCCTTACCAAAGTTGAGGGCCGCTACTCGCAGGCTAAACTCGAGCTGTTTGGTCTTTTCTGTGCTCTCCATGCCGTTCGCATTTATGTTTTTGGTGCAGCTAACTTTACAGTGGAGATGGACACCAAGTATGTCAAGGGCATGATCAATAATCCTGATCTCCAACCCAATGCGACTATCAATCAGTGGATAGCGGGTATCCTGCTGTTCACCTTCAAGCTCGTCCATGTGCCTGTGGATCGTCATACCGGCACAGATGGTTTGTCTCGGCGGCCTTGTGCTGCCGAGGACCCACTGGATGATGATGACTTTGAGGATTGGCTGGACGCTGCCTATTTGTTTTCTGTCGCATTGCTCAATAATCGTTTCCCTCTTCCATTGTCTGCTGACTCCTACAGAGCTTCTGCTGCAAATCTCCACGCGTGTGTTCTGGGGGGTTTTGTTTGTGCCCTCACTGCTCTGCCAGAGGTTGCAGCGGATCCTTCATCCTCTGCTCTGACTATTCCTCACTCTGCGAAAGCCCTTGCTCATGAGGCTCGCATCAAGCAAATCTGCACCTTCCTTATCTCTTGTGTTCGTCCTCCTAACCTTTCAGATGCGGAATACTCCACCCTTGTTTCCACCACTATGCAGTTCTTCTATCTCAATAGTTCTCTCTGACGTAGGGAGGTGCATGGTCATCATCAGCTCGTTGTTCCCATGGACAGGTGGTATGGACTGATTCAGGAGGCTCATGATGACCTTGGGCACAAGGGTGTCTTCACCGTCCATACTCGTCTGCTCCTGTGGTTTTGGTGGCCTATGCTCGTCAAGGATGTCAAGTGGTATATCTGCACATGTCACAAATGTCAGCTGTGGCAAACCCAGAGGCTTCACATCCCTCCAGCTGTTCCAGTGGTCGGGGGTTTGTTTCACAAGGCCCATGTCAATACTATGTTGATGCCTCGCTCAGGCAGATACTGGCACATTGTTCAGGCTCGCTGCACTCTGATGTCTTATCCGGAGTGGCAGATATTGTGTTCTAAAAATGCTGCTGCCCTCACTGCCTTCATCTTTGAGGATATCCTCTGCCGCTGGGGTGTTCTCTCAGAGATTGTGATGGATAACGGCTCTGCCTTCATCCAAGCCCTGGATTTCCTCGCGACCCACTATGGGATCCGACATATCTGCATCTCTCCCTACAACTCTCAGGCCAATGGGATTGTCGAGCATCATCACTATGATGTCCGGGAGGCCATCATAAAAAGTACCCCTGGGGAGGACATTCACTGGACACATTCAGCTCATTCCGTTTTCTGGGCAGAGCGTGTCACCATCATCAAATCAACCTGTCTCTGTATTTCATGGTCCATGGTGTTGAACCTCTCTTCCCTTTTGATCTTACTGAAGCAACCTTCCTTGTTCTGCCCCCTGATTCCGATCTGCTGTCTACCACTGGGCTGATTGCTTGGTGTGCTCGTCAGTTGCAGAAGCATCAGGACGACTTATCCTCTATCTGCAAGCACATTCTTGAGGCTCGATTTGCATCTGTCAAGCAGTTCAAGAAGGTGTACAAGAATCAGATTAAGGATCCAGACTTTCCTCCCAGAAGTCTGGTCCTCGTCCACAATTCTCGCATCAAGCACGAGCTGAATCGGAAGACGAAGCCAAGGTACTTAAGGCCAATGGTCATCCTTCACTGGATGGCTGGAGGTCCGTATATCTTGGTGGAGTTGGACAGTGCAGTCTCTAAGCTTCGGTACGCTGCTTTCCACCTCATACCTTATCATCCATGATTGCAGTCCTCGATTCTGGTTATGGAGTTGACTGGTTTGGATGAAGAAGGCCTGGATAACATCGAAGGTATAGATGACATGGAGATTGACAATGAAGACGGGGAGTTGGTCAATTACAACTAGCTTCCCATAAGCAAGTTATCAGCATCCCTTTCCTCTCTTATCCAACTATCCTCATCATCACTAATACTGTCATTTATACAGACAATCTTCTGTATCCAATTCTACCCCAGGTTTTGTCTGGAGAACTCTGTTTCTACCCTGGGTTTCATCCAGTGATATCTCACTTATGCTTCTCCACTCATCTGCTAATATCCGCTCCACTTCCGATTCATAGTATTATCAAAAGCACAAAAGACAAAGTATTTTTCCTTTTTTCTCTGTGTCTCACACATATCCACACATAGTATTTTGCTTCTGCCACGCTTTGAAGCACCGTGCACCCTTGTGACCCATTTCATTTCTTCTCTGACAAATTTTTGCTGAATTGGAACTCAACTTCCGCCATGGATCATATGCAGGTGTAGATGATGGAAGCCAACTGATGAACACAAGTCGAGTTGGATGCTCACACTGGACACTATCCCTATTCTCTTCCTTTCCTTCTGCTTTTTCTGCTTCTACACTTCTTCTGCTCCTCCACTTTTCCTTTTTTCGCTTCACACTTGTTCTTTTATTCTTCTCAGACCCATCTGGGTTTCACTCTTTGCTTCAGATCAGACATGGACACATTGTGGCGACTACCTACATCACAGGCTCGGGTGCAGACATGCTACAGCTACTGACTAAGCTGAGCGGCCTGCCGACTTCTTGAGTGCAGCTAGCTCGCTCCGGATCTCTGCCGCATCCACTTCCAGCATTTGCAGGTGGCTGTCCAGCCACATGATGGCGATGTCAGTTGGGGACCACATCTTGACCGGTCCGGCAGTGGTCTTTGCCTTCTTCCACAGCGGTGCTTCTTCTTCTGACGACTTGACCTCGATCACTTTGCATGACAGACTGGTGTGAGCTGGTGTGGCACGCTTGAATCATGCTATAGGATGGTCAGCTATGTCACGTGGACTATGTTGATCACTTACCAAGTGCCAGCACTGGCTCCACCTCGTTCACCTTCCCCTTCACTTTACCCTTCCCGCACAACTTGTTGTAGCCATGTTTCGCCTGCATGCACGACTTGCAGGTGCCGAGCTTCTTCCTGATGCATTTTCAGCCTTTTGTGGTGCACTCATCGCATGGGACAGCGTGCTCGACCTCGTCTTTGGTGGCCACACGCTGTGTCTTGTCATCGCTGTCACTGTCGGGTGTCACCTGTTGCAGAACCCTTGGAAGCTATGCTTGCAGTCAGTACAGCTGATGCATGGATGTTTGATACTCACCGGGTTGATCACAATTGAGTTGGTGGGCTGGCTGATTATGACCTTCACCTTGCTGGTTCGCTTGCATGGAACTGGTGGAGGGGTCGGCCGCAATGGTGACAACTCGCGCTCCACCTCCTCTTCCCCATCGGCTTCGCTCACCACTGTCTTCCTTGCCTCATCGTCGACCGCCTCCACCTCTGCTCCACACTCACCCTTGTCTGCTGTTGTCTCCTCTGCCGTCTCTTCCACCATCCCCGCCTCTGCCACCTCCACCTCCACCTCACTTGCCTTCTTCTCCACTGCCTGTGCTCCCTCCTGCTGGGCACAGAATCGCGTGGCGTGTTCCTTGGTCCACCACTCACAGACATCGTGGCTTTCAGAAAAGTCCACCAGCAATGCCAGGCTGATGGACATGGTAATGCTGACTCAGTCGGCAGCCTTGAGGGCCTCGTTGAGGGCATGCTGGGTCTTGGTTAGTATGTCGTGGCACCCACGAATGCTGTGCCACGTACCTCCTTTACTCCCCACTCTCCGATCCAATCCCATTTTTCTTCATCCAGGTCCTCACGATCGTCAGGGCGCATCATGTGCGTGGAGTGTAGCACATCTTGCATAGTCTTGATGCGAGCCTCAGCTTGAACCTGCATGTGGCTGATGGTCTTTGAAGAGGGATCCTTGAGGATGGTGAGGAAGGAGGGCATGGTGGTGATGGTGTTGTTGAGTTGTTGTGGTGGTAGTGGTTGTGAAGAAAGAGAGGAGAGGAAGTGATGTGACACGACAGGAATTTTTATGCGACGGATTCGAAGTCCACATTGTCTGGTGTGTATTACGTCAGCGTCACGTGACTGACTGGGGACAGTCAGCATTCAAGTCCCTATCAGATGTAGGGAACTACAGTTCCCTAGGTTCATATCTGGTTATTCTTACACCAGTGACTGCTCTCTAGGATGTCTATCATACACTCCACTTTGCTCTTCGTTGTCGAGTATGTTCCACATTCTTCTGCTATTCTCCCATGCTATTCTGCACATATCCGCATTGACTTCTGCTTCCACTTTTCATCAGACTTGTTGACATTGTTTTGGATTTCATTCCTACTCATTCATATGTGCTCCTACATGTTTTTATGCTTTATCTAACCTTTCCTATACCTTTCCTTACACTACTTCAATCTTAAGTCTTGGGTATGCCTGGACTATAAAGGATTGTTGTTAGTGTTTCAAACAATCTATCTAACTTGGACTTGATCATCTCGCATCGCTCGCTCGGGAATTGTCCCCACCTACGTCTATCACCTTGTACTTCATATTCTGTACTTCGTAATGCCTCGCCATTGCCATTGCCATCATCTCCGCCTCCTTCACCTCTTCCGATTTATCCACTTTTGAGCAGATCATTCTGGACATGCCTGGAACACCTTTCTCTTGCTGGGAACACCTCTCCTCCCTACCTCCTCTGTATCTCCTCCCTTCAGAACCTCTTTAGGGATGAACCCATCACACCCCTATCATGCTGCCAACATCCTTAGGCAACAAACTATCTTTACAACATATAGCAGAGGAAATCGGCCAGGGAAGTCCGAGACTGAGTTGGTTTGGCACAAGATATTCAAGTAGTCCCTTCTGTCTTTCTACCGGGGCATCCTCTGAATCTGAATTTGCTCAACTGTGTCATCAGACATCAACTTTTTCTTCTGACTATGACACGTCAAGCCCAGCCCCAAGCATCTGGTAGCCATATGCAGTCTGTGTATGGACATATAGGCCTGACATCCTCAACTTCCCTAGGTTACACGGCATCAAGTTGATGCTGCTCTACGACCTGATTGAAACAAGTCATCCGATAGCTCATTTTCTAGCAGAAACTTCCTCTGAACTGACCATGTTAGAATTGAGGTGACTTTGGCCTAGTATCACACGCAGCATGGCCATACAACTAGTGTCCTGCACACAGTATACACTAAAATCCTCCCTGATTCTTGCGAATTGAGTCACACTGCTACCATGTCACTGTCCCGGTCCTGATGTCCTTGTTGAAACCCTGAAACCAGCTGGACTGGTGGGTTCATAGGCATTGTGGACGTCATGTGGTTTCTACCAATACATCCATATTGATTTTCACTCCCACTATGGGCACAAGTACTACTCCCCTATTTGCTTCTGCCTGTCTACAGCCTCATTCATCTTGAAGACTGGAGGTGGGATACTTGACTCACTGAGAGTTGGATGCACACTAAAGAATCTACTTCAGGGAACCTACGCCTCATATCGGGCAACAGCAATGCTACGTGTCTGAATCAGGTGTCAAATGGAAAAGGAATGTCCAATGGGGATGTGAACATGTCCATGATGTGGGCGAACAAGGGCCATGTGGACATGTGGAGAAATCATTACTCGAACCACCTAAGCAGCAGCTGTCCTCGCACAGCCTGCCATCTGCCCCATTGCCATCACAATCATGGCAATGGTTGAACGGCAGCACAGGAATGATCGCACCCGTTTGCGTGGAACAGCACATCTTGCCAGACTTGCCTTCCTCATCTTCTGAAGTCCACTCCATGACAGAGGCCATCTTGTCGCTTTACCACCATCCTCGCCTGGCATTGCCATGTCATGCCCATCTATCTGCACATGAATCTGACCACCCCATCCCCAGTCTTTCTTTGCAGTCACACTGAATCCACACCAGTGGCCTCTCACACCCAGTACCCATTCAGTTGCAGCAGACCCCCACACACACAATCTGTCACACGATCATGTGCCAGTTGACACTCCTCAAGGCCAGTCACTCCCTATATATCCAATAGGTCGAGGAGAAAACTGCGTCGGTGCATGAGGCTCACCAAAGAAGTCAATAGATTGGAGAGTGTTGTAAGTCCCTCTGACTCAAGTGTTGTATCACATATCAAATGGTGGTGCTGAAACATGTCACCAGAACTGCATGCAGGCACAAACATACCAGAGGGTGCACGAATGGGAGTAATATGTAATGGCTACAGCTCAAGTATGACATGGGGAGTTGCTCTCACAGGTGGATTATCTCTTGGAGGGGTGGGTGATGGAGAAGTGGTTGAGGATCATGCAGCTGTGCCTGTTGCTGGTGGTGCTGGTGTTCATGGGACCCACTCATGGAGCGTCGTCGTCAGATGTCATCATTGTTGCAGCAACAATGCTCAACATGGGAATGGAACAAAGATTAGAATTTGAGTTTTGGGAGCAGCACAAATGGGTGGCAACAGCTCGGACGCTGTCAGAGTCCAACAGAGGAGCGGGTCATTGGCATTGGTGTTGGCATTGGGGAGAAGAAGGTAGAAAAAGTGGTGGGTGAGTCTGTGTTCCGAACACTCATGGAGCATCACACTGATATCTGAGATGTGATGGCAGCAACAGATGCCTCAACAACAATGGATGGTGCTCAGGGTCAGAGTTGGAGTCAGAGTCTGCATCGTTCATTGTCAGGGAGGTCAAAGGAGCCCAAGTCGATGACCATGTTGTGCTGGTGGACACAGACACGAATATGCTCATGTTGTCCCCATCTCTCCAGAGATGCATGTATGTGCGTCCGCATGCACATGCACACACTTTCTTCTTGGCCTCTCGCACCCTGGTGAAATTCTGCCCTTTGACACTTGTAGAACAACTGCATATACTCCCATGCACTCCTAGTCATTGTCCAGCTCCAGTCCAACATACGTGCATGTGCAGATTGAAGTCATACAAATTCAACATGTTGTGTGCAGCAGTAGCTGGTTTGAACTTGATGATGAGCCTGGCATTAGCATGTTTGCTCTTCAGACTGAACAAGTCCAGGAATTCAAGCTTGAACTGAATGAGGACACAGGAAAGGAGACTTACTTTGGTAGGTCCTCTCATACCCCCACAGTGGCATCTCCTTCACTAACAATCTTCCTCCTGAGATCCTCTCCTGCATAGTCAGGGCTGGTGCTGTGGATGATGATGGTGCTGATGAAGACAACATGTTGACATCAAGATTTCTTGTGATAATGACGTGGACTGGGAAGTGAAGGAAAAATGTAAAGGAGATGACCATTCTGAAGCCATTGGATCTACTAATTCTGAATCGTGGGCTCCATTTCAGATCATCGTTTCTCATGTCTGTCACCACTGGGGTAAAGTCGCACTCTCCACACCCTCCCTTTGGATGACTATTGTGGTCACCCCCAAGGCCTGCCCACCATATGAACTTGTGTTGACACTGTAGGAGTGGAGTAAAGACATCCCTATGTATAAATATTCATGTCAATTGCGATTTCCACAAGCATTATGGCGACACAGACATAGACGATGACAATGCCCCTTCCGACAAAGACCTCAGGTTCATGTTTGGCCTCATTATTCCTCATGTCCACTGTTTGCACACTATTGAAGTTTTGGTTTCTGAATACCATCACATGTTTTTACTTCTCATCATGGTCTCTGATACTTCCATTTCTGTGGCTCTCCAACTCACAACACTTCAACTGTGTCACCACAAAGAGATGAGAGAATCAGAAAACTTTAGGTATCTCGACATGGAGCAACACTTCTCACTTTTCGGTGGCTGTTCCCCATTCTTGAAGCGTGCTGTGCTCTGAGGTGTTGCACGTCAATTAGAATCAACCATGGATTACTTCCACATCTAATCTTGTAGAACTCGGACTTGCCTTTCATGCTGAAGATGTTTGTCCATCTTGGATGCAACTTGCTGCCATCCTGCATAGTGGTTCTTCCCTCAAGAAGCTCTGTCTGTGCATCTCAGATCCCTCTAGAGATCCACCAAAGTGATGCATTGCTCTGACACCTGCTAGCTCCCCAGATCTCAGCTCCCCTATCCAACTTCCTAAAGTGACAGACTTTGACCTTGCATTCCATTCACTGTCATGTGCCATCGGGCTCATCCACAAATTTGTCTTCCCAGCACGCAAAAACCTAACATTGGATTTCGATGATGGAGGCTATACTGACCTCGTTGACATGCTTGCCAGACCTGCAACGTCTGTCTCCACCCTCCAGCCAAGAGCAACTGAGCAGCCTCCTGGGCAACATGGATGGCCTCAAGATAGCTGGCCTCCCATCCCACATAGAATGCGTCAAGAAGCTTTATGGAGAACTGCAAAAACTGATGTCACTCAACATCTCTCCACACTACCTCAATGAAGAGTTCCTGGATCTGCTGTGCAGACCTTGTATATTGGCCAGGTGTAGCAGTGTCTGGCTGCCATGATTGACGATGCTTTTTGTCACTGGAATGTCTGGTGCTGCTCTCTGTGAGGCTGTTAAGATGAGAGAAAAGGCGGGGGTACCCCTGGGATTGTAAGTCAAAGAATTGTGTGAGCTGGATGATGGGGATGTGGAATGGTTCAAGAAGAATCTGAAGATGTTGGAGTTCTTTGAGGGCAGTGATGATGAGGACAACGAGTTGATTGGGTTTGAGGATATGTCCGACAAGGTCGATGAGTGGTTGGACATGGACTAGCTTGTCTTGTATTTGTCAAGTGGCTTATGGGGCATGTCTATTTGGGATCTTGTCGGGTTCATGTTGTAAACTCCGTTCACATACTCAAATTTAGTGCCACATGGCATGTGATAGGGGACAGGGGGTGCATGTGCTTCATGCATGTGATAGGAGAGGAGGAGGAGGGGTGGCCTAGCATGCACTGTGTGATATTGGCAATTTGATTGTGAGGGGGGGGGGGATTTGGATTTGGTAGTCAACAACAGTGAGCTAATATGAGCTACAGTATATAATATGGATGACACAAACACTGCCACAGCCATTGCATTCCATGTTTGGGCCACATGGCCTTGCCAAGCTCCCATGCCAGGCAGCAAAGGCCATGTACTGGTGTGGTGACCCTACAGGTGGTTCCCATGCTGGGTATCTCCCATATATTATGAAAGGAAGGTTATGGAATGTCATAGAACATTCATGATTAAGCATGGAAAGATTGAATAAAGAAGATAAGAAAAACATGAGGTCAAAGATAAGGGTATATAATGAACCATCAAGTGTTCTAGAGCATTCTACAGAAAGGAAACATTGGGTTATGCCAATATGAATAAGTAAAGAAAAGGAATAGGGGTGAATCATAACAGTGGGTGTATCCAGTACTGGACCAGCAGGATTGAGTTGTTTATGTCTAGTGAGCAGGAAAGATTGAGGTATGGAGTTCAATTGGGGTTGTCATTTGATATTGTGCAAGTTCTTGAGAGGTTTAAGATTATATCAGGGTAAGCATGGAAAATGACTTTTTAGAGCTCTGCAAAGATTCAGATGTGGTATCATGAATCCAGCCAGCCTGATAAACATATATAATAC
>JBBPMV010000620.1:0-13424 GCA_038090495.1 Heimioporus retisporus | reverse complement strand
AAATAGACGAGATTATGAAAATGTGAGTAAACGTGACACCGATGCTCCTATTTGCGGTGCGACGGCCCTGGACGGGTATAGTAAAGATACTACATAAATGAAAAAACAGTTAATAGATCTTATCGACCTTGAACAAATCGGACGCGCCAACAATAGGTACCATAAGGACGTCGCCAAATCTGCCAGGCTGGATTTCCCTAGCTCACTCACCTCATATAGGATGGCCCGGAGACGTGTCAGACACCGCTTAATATCACCGGCCTTTGTTTTGACCATGTGTTCGGTATTCTTAACTTCGGCGTACAGTACCACTTGGGCTAATTTAACCTCCAAACCAGTCATCGGCATTCACAGAACCAGAAGCAACTTCCTTTCATCAATCAAACTAAAAGCTCCAGCCTCGCAAGAGCCTTAAGCGCTGGTAGTAGCACAGCCCGGTGACATATCGGGCAAAGTGTCACGAAGGGTGTCAAGGTCGGAGTAATACAATGCCAGAGTCGTGGTCGCTCTCAGGGGGCACAGTAGGGCAACAACGACGTAGGGTAGACTCAATGCGAAGCACGGAATAAAGTTACTCCTGTCACGGATCTCGCCATGAGGAACAGGAAATTCATTCCGCCGCTACCCGTGTCTGTTCTTCGGAGGTAAGTTAGTCATCTGGGTTGCCGTTGCGTTTACATGTCGTTCCTGGTCCACCCATGATCCATCTGCCCGCGTGCTCCGAGGTTTTCTTTTTTCCCTTGGCTTCTGAATCCCCCTTTTACGGGAACATCGTCACCGCACTAGCCTTCGCTCTCCCATTATACTGCCTACCAGGCCTTCCAGAACCATAAGTTACACCTCATTCCTGTGCGAATCCTGGACTTGTATTTTGCATACTCACATTCGCTTCGTGCCTTTTATGTACCAGAGAACCATTTTAGCCCAGGTGCTCCCAGTATTGTGAAACTTTATCCCCGCTAACGCCGCGCACAAGGTCTGTTGAACCCCCATGAACACACATAGCCATACGAACGTCTCTCCCGCGTACCTTTTTCCAGCATCTGCTCGAGCCAATCTGGTCAAGTATATGTAAGTTCGCTACTCATCAGCTTTCAGTCGCCCGAAGCCACTCACCTTCACAGTCCCTTCGCACAGCGCGTTCGATTCTGTTTTCATTCAATCCGCTGTGAAGCCCTGTAGGATTTGATTTATGAGATGGGAGCTCTGGAATCTCTAAAGAGTGGCGAGATATATTTCAACAGGTTTGTGGAAATGTATCCTCCATTCGTTATTTATTCCTCGTGAGCGCGAGGGCTAATCTCTGGACGAGATATTATTTCGATACAACATGTATGCAGGTGAACAGTGAAATAGTTAATAATTTTTGTCTTTTGCACGTTCCATCGCTGAAAAGAAATAAATGGGTAGCCCGAACGAAGAGTGACCCTGGGACCACGCACGATTATAGTGTAGGAGCTTCTCGATCAAATCCACGTGCGTCAAAACCATGCGACGGCAGCAATATCTCTTCAGCTGCAACTCGTCCAGAGCGTCTCTGTGGCCGGGGATGAGGATGTCTTAAAGACAGCACTTCAAAGATGGATACCCTTCGCTCGTGTCATTGGCGAGCAATTCCAAGTACGCATTCCACTTGTCACCGATGACCTTTCCGCACGTAAAGCACCTAACCGGGATGATCTATGGTGGCCATTAGGCAGTCAAATCGATCATGGTCAATAACTTGCCATCGTGGTTATTTTTGAGAGGAGGGGACACGTGATTGAACGCGTGCACGTGCTTAAGCTCGATACGGCACGCGCCGCGCGTTTGACTAAGCGTTCGGAACTATTGGAGCTCGAAGCACTCAAGAACGTCCTGTCGCGAACGAAGACGACATTCAACGAAGCAAAATTGATTGCAACGTGCATGATGTACTCAAAAACGTACAGTTAGTCGACAGAACCGCACAGTGCGCATCGCTCCGGACGTCATCACCAAACCAGGCGTCTTTGATACCCTTTGCGGTCTCCTCGAACACGCTAACGCTATTCTCGGGCCGCTCATGAACAAGCTCCTCGACGCGACGTAACAATGAAGGACTCGAGAGAAGGACCTGCAGGCCATGTTCTTCTCTTAGTGGTTTGCTACCATTGCCAAAGAGATCAAGGCAAGAGACAAGGGGATGCCATGCACCACCGTGCGCACCTTGGGGCGAGTTTGGAAAAGCGGGTGGGTTGCGTGCGGCCGGAAAGCATGCAGGTATTCGGAGTTGGATGGGCCAGATTCCGGCCACGTCAGAGATGTTTTTCACAGCCCAAGACGCATCGCATAAGGGTGACAACCCCAGAGAAGGCAGGGTTTATAAAGATAAGATGCGTCGTCTACTTTGTCCGAATTGCGCAGTCGTAACCGTCGAGCCAGATGCTTCACCCGTCTCGTGTACCGTACCGCGGAGAGCGAGCAGCCCACGAAGGACAATAAGATCAGGATGAGCGAATATGTCGCGATTTGTGCCGCGGCCCAGAACAATGGACATGGTCCTGCCGCGCAGAACAGCATCCTACAGTCGCTGCAGGTTGACGAGCACCTCTCGGAGCACATGGTGGAGTTCCTATCCTACCTCCTCAGGGAGTATGACCACACCCAACTTTGAGATGAAGCTTTGCGCGAGATCGCAAGGATGATGTTTAATATTCAAGACACCAAGTAGCCCAGAGCCTTTTCACCTTTCCTTGTAGGTTCGGTGATGAGTCTTATTTGGTGGTCTGCTTCTCAAACACTTGGATTCTGATGTACGTACCTCCCCTCTCTGATAAATTTTCGTTCGCGACAATTCGTATGGCGTCGAACTCATTAGATCCCAAGACTCATCCAACGATTCGACGCAGACGCACAAGTGGCTTGGCAGTCTGTACGACTTCATCTCTCGCAAGTTGGACCTGTCCTTGTACGCCCACTCCAAAGCTCTTTCCACTCACCAAGCGTGCAATGTACGCGTGCCGTTTCCCCAGCAGTGGTTCAAAATCACGTGGCATGCAGTCGGCATGTTGGGCAACAAGGTATTGATGGTGCACTAAGTGGTCGTGGTGTTATTGACCAAGTTGGAAGATGCCGTTGAAATGGCGATTAGGCATGATGAGGCTAACAAGGAAGCGAGTAGGACGAGAGCGAGAGCGCGGGGACGACAACGAAATGAACACCAACGATCCTGAACGCATTCCCAAGGCCAAGACGAAAAGGTAAAGTATGTGTCGAATTTGGCGGTGTAATATGTTCTGATGGTGTCGATCAGACAGCGGGAATTGACGGCGATGCGACGGACGTCAACGAGGAAGAAGGGCAGGCGGAGGAAGTGGCTCGGGCGAAAGTAGAAACAAGATCAAGATCACATGCTCATCCATGGTTAATTTCGCCGTAATGACTTCGGAACGAGACCCTCGTTGCTCGAGTCCAACGAGGCTCTCCATCTCCGCCTTCGAAAGAAATATTATTTGGAGGACTCCACTTCATCAATGGGGAAGTGATGGAACGAATCATCTAGCCGCTTGGCAGTTCCAACAAGGCGGGGATATTGGAGGTTAAGGAGTCTTTCCAAGTTGTCAACCAGTATAAATTTCACAACTTGGAGGTGGTCTGACTTTTTATGTGCGATTTTGTTCACTAACGAACCTTGTTTAGTGAGGGGTCTTCCCTCGGTAAGGTGAAAAGGCAACAACCAAACGTCCGAGGATAGGAAAGAGTCAAGGACGTGCGCTGCCGTCTATTGCAGTGCTAGTTCGACTTGTGCTTTGTCTCGCCGCCGGACATAGAACCGAAATGGCGGGTCGCATCGCGAAAGCATGATCGAGTGGGTAGCCTGAGTTCTAGTGTTAGCCTCGCTGATTCCACTAGTTTGACGTATAGCTCGACGCTCATCAGGACAACAATGGAAACCGACCCGGTACATCACAGTATTAGCATGCCTTGGTAGGTCTAACGTAGGCTTTTTTTTCGCTGTTGACTCGATCACTCACCTCCTTGATCAGGGTCTTGAAAATCTTTCCTGCCTGCCAGCGTCGCGGTGTGAACATCGTTCCCAGCACGTTTGCAAAGGGAAAACAGAGTGTGGTGTCGGAAAAGATAACAAGGTGGCATTCTGCGGTTTCCTTGGACACTGCCAACCGGCTCTTTCCAGGCCGACCTGACGCTCGCGCGCTACACCTGTGTCGCGCTTCAAGCTCAACGGCAGCGGGAGAAAAGTCAGTGGGAGTCTATGCCTTGCCCATCTACCGCTGGCTTTACCTTGACCAGGTTCCCTCCTAGACAAAACTCGAACACCCGTGTCGGTCCAAGGAATGGATCGCGTTGGCGGAGAAAGCCATCAAAACGACACATGCGCCAGGCGATCGTCCTGACGAGCCGCGCAGCAAGACCATCAAGTGTTTGACGGGGCGTGCGTTCACGCGCAGGTCATCCACCATGGCGCAGCCGATGTGCTGGCGAACGAGGACCCAGAGGAATGGGACCCGGATGGGATGGGCGTGGACAGGGAATCCGCTGGCGTCTGGATCAGGATCGGGTTAGTAGATGCCGCATTGCATGCGCACCTGTGCCAGATCTTAACGCAGGGCGCGAGCCAGTCTTCGGGAAAAAGGGGGGCAGATGACCTATTTCATTGCAACCAGCTCTTTTTCGTCGTCAGGCACGTCGCAATCAAGCACATCGACATTCTGGAGCTCGCCGAACGTGAGTTGAAGTGGTAAAAGATCGAAAAGGAATCAGCTTAAGTGGCTTTTTTTTTCTGATGAGAGGGCTCATGTGTGGGGTTAGCGGAGAGACTAACACCGAGCTCGAGTTTGAATACCAAGGCCAAGGAAGTCAAGGGCTTAAATAGGTCCCTGGCAATGCCGAAGATGAGGCTGGAGAGCGGATCACTGCGGTGCGCGAAAGTGAGCTCTTGCTCGGTTCCCATTCTTTGTTGACGCTCCCGCCTGTCCACGTGTGGGGAGGTCCGCTAACAAGTTCAAGGCAGGATATTTCGTTTGTTGATACCAGCATCCGGAAGGCAGAATTGCACACCCGACTTTGCCAAGTTCCTCTGTCGGCGTCAAGTTCTGCGACCAATACCAACACCTCCCCCTTCGCAACATTGTTGGTAAGAAACCCGAACGAGCTGGACGCCGATCTGGCGAAGAACACGCTGATGGTATTCATCCAATTAATCCTCGATAGAATGATCAAGGTCAGAGGGTCAGCCGGGCGGGATGGTCAAGTCTGAAGAACAAGGAATCAAGCGTGTTGAATTTTGCATGGCTGTTTTCACCAAGCTGTCGGTCAAGAACAGTGTGATTTGCAATAATTTTTCCGATGGTACTTGCATGCCCCTAGCGTGTCTTCTCAACTCACCCAGTACGATCACCATTGTTCTCGGCAGAGCACCCCGTAGACAAAGAGACATTTTAGAGCACGGTGTACTACTTTTTCTCGTTTTCGGAAAGGTGTGTCCAATGTATTTTGATGCGCACGCCTCGCATGATGACAGGACATATAAGCGGGTAAAACACAGTATCGCGCCACTGCCATATGCCCACTGTGAACCGTGCTCGTTGGAAGAACTGGTCCATATTTATCTCGCGTCGCCGCCGTTCGAATCGGCGTGCCTGGTCAGGAGGTCTGCCGTCGAGCGCGATATTCTGCCAATGGTAAAGGCGTACCAGGGCATAAGCGAGGTACTGAGCGAGTTTGAGGTGGCGTTGGCGGAGTACCGATTGGAGGGCTAGGAGGACGAGGCGCTTCGAGAAAAGGCGGCTGCACAGAAAAGGCGACGCGGTACCGAGCGTGGTGCCTGAACTACCACGGTCGATTCTACATGCGGATATGCGAGCCCAGGAAGGGGATGTGTGTGACACAGAATTGGGTGTAGCTATTGCCTCTGGCAACCATGAGCACAGATGGGTTCCGAGAACAAGGTTTGTTAGTGGATTCTTTTTGCATATATATGAACCCATACATATGTAGTCTAATGTTATACAGCATTGCGTTTGGCCCGTCAGTCCAGCATCGCTATCCGGCTCGATCAGCCGAAGCGTAGTGACCAGCCATGTCAATTCTGGGTAGATTCTAAGCGACGAGGCTGGAGTTCAAGTTGTGTTGCAGAAAAGGGGGAAGTAAAAAACGGAAAAACGATATGTTGGGGGTATCGGAATCCGGAAATAGGTTTACTATTGAACCACCATGTACAGTCAGCATCAGGTCCTACAACCGTCGTCAGTGACCATTGACTCATCGCTGCGGCCTTTAACGGGTTATGGCTGCTCTTGAACCTGTACATACTTACCGTCTCACTCCAGAGAATCCCGCGGGCGGCGAGGTCACGCTCTCATATTCGTTCGGCTCTCGAAGTTTCAAAGCTTGAACCCACACAAGCGCTCGGAAGACAACGGAAGTAGTACAGTCACGGGTGCTATCGTACACCATTCGCTTTTTTTCACCATTCAAGACGTTCCTGCAACCACCGTCAGATTCAACCCATTCAAGTACCCCTTTCCTTCTCCAAACTTGTTTATGGTTGCCTGAATCTCGTCTAACCCAAGCGCAGTAATGAGGCAGACCGAGCTCTCTATCCCGTTCCAAACATAATAGTATGACGTCGTTCCGGTGCTGGGTATGGCCTGGAAGATAAACAGGACGTCGCCGTACTGGGGGAGGCGAGTCCAGATAGGCTGAGCACTCTTGACCCCATAGCTCGTGCTTAGCATATCCTTGACGTCGCCCGCAGTACCAGCCCAGTAGTAATTTCTGTCCAAGCTGGCTTCGCTGTCAGTCCACCCGGTAGGGGGGGTGGTAGCCTTGGGTGACGCAGTCGGGGCGGAGGATGACGACATGTTAGGTGATTTGTAGTGTCTGAGCCAAGGTTGTACTAACGCAATGCAGTTAATCGACGGACGTACTGTGCTGTGTTGAACGTACTAAGGCGTGAGGTAGAGCTGTGCTTGAGTCGCAGCTTGCTCCCAAGCCCGCCTTACTCCGTTTTTATATTAGGTGGACCGTGACTCCGTTTCTTTTTTTCGGGTAGGTTCTATACCATTCCCACACTCAGTTGAAAGACTCTAGACTGGTAACCAGCCGCCCAAACTATCGACGGTCTGCCTTGCCCCGGGCTGCCTCTTTTAGACGGCTGGTCACCAGTCTAGAATGACTCGTCTCAAATTGGGGATTTAGTAGGATCAGCTCATGCAAGCCCCCTTTCTAACATGGTCACGGGTCTGATATGGGCGCACAACGGACTTTCATTTGCGCTGTAAGAGACCAAGCTTCTGTCTGAATCCTTGGTTCGAATTTCTAGTTCAGGGCGAGTGAGTCCCAGTCTTACCTAAATTTTGATCAACGTGATGATCCACTCTATGATCGAAACATGGTACGTACGCAACCTACGCTATCGGTCGGTTTGACATTCTTCAACTAACGCATAGATAGCTATGCGTCTAGTACTTTGGGGGCTCCCTCTTCAGCAGATGGGGCGCATTTTGATATTGAAGCGGGACACGTTCTTGCTTGGGATGAGTGAGACGATGAGCAATCATGGTTCGTGCATCCTTCATCTCCGTTTGCCCTAAGCGCGATGGCACTTGCCTGCTGACCCACCGCCGGCGGGAATTAGTTAAGAAACTCCCTTTTTCACATCAAGGCTTGGAAACACGCTAGTCATGTGGGCTTCTAGAAACTACTCCCTCTGATGCAGCCCTCACTTTCTAATTATAGCCGAAATCTGAATGCCTGTCAGTTAACATTCATAAAGCTCTCCTTTCCTAAGTCCTCCATACCTTGGTGATTCCTTCGGTCGACCCTTGCCATACAGTATGAGTACTGAGTTCATTCCTGTTCCTGCTTTCAACTGCCAGCTCCAATTTGACATTGCTTATACGTGGACAAAGGCTCAGGTATATCTTCCTCTAGATTGATATTCTGTTGCTGACGAAATTTTTGATTGGCTGGCAGGTTCTTGACTTTCTTAGCAAAGTCGCTGCCAATCCAGCCACGTATGGGGCTCCAGCCAACCGTCAGGCAGATTTCCAGCAGATCTACGGTTATATCAGTGCCCTAGTGTAAGCGATGCTGAAACTGTGATCATAGATACTCAGTTCTCATTCGTGGCGCTCATTTGATCAGCGAAGGTGGGGCGAGTTACGTTGCACCCGTACCCGCGCAACAGATACTCCGCAAGGCCCAGCAGCCTCCGGCGCTTAACCCTACTGCCAGCATCCCTTGGACCGTAAACACTATCGGACAAGCATACTTTATCATTTTCGACCTCTTGGGTGTTTTCTTGTCCCTTATGGGGCCTGCACCCACAACTACTGGCACTGCACCGACGTCGAAAAACTACTTCTTGCCTCTTGCTGTGGTCTACGCGAGGTGGTGTGGACAATTGGCAAAAAGCAAGGCCTTCACGCCGACCGTTGTCCAAGTTACCTGGTCGAGCAAGGACTCCGGGAAGACGTGGTATCCCTTCCTTGGCTCCAGCGCTGCTGGATTCGTTAAGGACCCGGCATGGAAAGACCTCGTAGGAAAGACGCGTCACGATTACCTGAGCGGCGTTCTGAGTACATCAAGTTGGCCCGCATACGGACAGTCCTTTTTAAGGGATGCGGACAGCAAGGCCGGAACAAACTTTGGGAACTGCGGGGAAACTTATCCATTCCTCTACATTCTAGCGTTTGTCAATCCCCTGGCACACTGCACGATTGCGCTCACGACGTCTTGGTATAGGGATTCCACTCTCAAGACGAGCAGCTACGGGATCGCTCTCAAGGTTGCTAAACTCACGGAGAGCACCTACAATGGGGCGAATTACTGGTCGTTGGGTGCCATGTTGCCTCCTTGTGGGAACTGTACGCAGTTACTGGGGTTGTATGGAGTTGGCAATCGCCTGCCGAATTTCCAGCTCTACACGACATAGTTTACCAGCGGTGTTCTCCTGCTGGAAAAGGTTGGCATTTCTTCTTGGAACTGTAAGCGTGCTATGTGTGCTTGTACTATATCGATTTGGATACATCTATGGAGTCTTGGTCAGAATTCTATTTTAGTCCATTTGGGGGTTGGAAACTCTGTCAAAAAAACGATTTTTGGACTTGGGGGGCCGGGGCAAAACAAACTTCCACTGCTTGCTCAGTGGATCTGGGGTCCTTTTCCGGCTGTTGCCGAAGCACAACATTTTTCCAAAATTCATTTTTAACCGCTATACCAACTCCGACGTGCCCTTAGCGCGGCAGGGTCGCTGACTTCACAGAATCCCTTTCATCGTCGTTGATTGCACGCTCGGGAGTTCGTCCCATCGCGAACGGAAACGACATTCAATGAAAGAGGCTTGGACAAAAATAAAAATAAGACCAAGATCGCATGTTCATCCATGGTTAATCTTGCTGTAACGATTTCGGAATGAGACGCTCGTTGCGCTTGAGCCGACGAAGCTCTTCATCTCCGCCTCGAAAGAAATATATTTCAGAGGACCCGACTTCGTCAGGTGGAACGGTGATGGAACGAGTCATGCAGCCCTTTGGTAGTTTCAACAAGGCGGAGGTATTGGAGGTGGTGCAGTCTTTCCAAGTTGTTGACCAGTACGAATTTCAAAACTTGGAGGTCTGAAGTATTGTGTGCGGTTTCGTTCACTAACAAACCTTTTTCAGAGGGATCAAACAGGTGCTTCCCTCGGTATGGCGAAAAGGCGACAACCAAATGTCTGAAGATAGGAAGGAGTCAAGGACGCACACTGCCATCTATTCCAGTGCTACTTCGACTTGTGCTTTGTCTCGCTGCCAGACATAGAACCGAAATAGCGAATCGCATCGCGAAAAGCATGATCGAGTGGGTAGTCTAAGTTTTAGTGTTAGCCTCTCTGATTCCGCTAGCTTGACGTGTAGCTCGACACTTATCAAGACGACGACAGAAACCAACTCAATGCATCACGGCACTATTACCACGCTTTGGCAGGTCTACCGTAGACGGGTTTTTTTTTCGCCGTTGATTAGATCATTCACCTCCTTGATCAGGCTCTTCGAAATCCATTCCTACCTGCCAACGTCGTGGCGTGAACATCGTTCTCAGCACGTTTGCATACGCAAAACGAAGTGTTGTGTTGGAAAAGGTAACAAGATGGCATCTGCGGTTTCCCCGGACGGTGTCGACTGACTCTTTCCAGGCCGACCTGACGCTCGCGCGCTATACCTGTGTTACACTTCAACGGCTCATCGGCAGCGAGAAAAAAGTCAGGGATGAGTCCATCCCTTGCCTCACGCGCAAGTCACTGACTACATGTCGACTAGGCTTTCTCTTAGACAGAGCTCCCCAGACGGAGATGAGACGAACAACCACGTGCTCAAAGAGCTGCAAGATACAATCGAACGCCTCTGTCAGTCCAAGGAACGGTTCCCGTTGGCGGAGCAAGCCATCAATATAATATATGTGCCAGCCGATCGTCCCGACAGGCCACACAGCAGGACCATCAAGAATTTGACACGGCGTGCGTTTGCGCGCAGGTCATCCACCATACCGCTGCTGTCGTCGTCGGATGCACCGGTGAATGAGGATCCAGAAGAATGGGTCCCTGATGCGATGGACGAGGACAGGGAACCTGCTGGCGTCTGGATCAGGATCGGATCAGTGGATGTCGCATTGCATGCGCATCTATCCCAGAATAGATGGCCTGTTGCATCGCAACCAGCTCTTTTTCGTCGCCGGACTCATCGCGATCAAACATATCATCATCCTGGAGCTCGCCAAACGTGAGTTGAAGCGGTAAAAGGTTGAAACGGAACCGGCTTACGTGGCAAATGATCATTTTTTCTTCAGATGAGAGGGCTCATGTGTTGGGTTAGCGGAGACTATCACTGGGCTCGAGTTTGGCACCGAGGCCAAGCAAGCTGAGGCGCTCGGTTAGGTCCCTGGGAAGGTCGAAGATGAGATTGGAGAGCAGATCACTGCGGTGCACGAAAGCGAACTCTTGCTCGGTTCCCACTCTTTGTTGACGCTCTACTGCGCGCCGCTCGTCCACGTGCGGGGAAGTCCCCTAACAAGTTCAAGGTAGGATATTTCGTTCGTTGATGCCGACATCCACTCATGGCAAGGTAGAACTGGACACCCGACTCTTGCCAAGTTCTTCTGTCAGTGTCAAGTCCTGCGACCAACACCAACACTTGCTCTTTTGCAACATTGTTGGTGAGAACCCGAATGAGCTGGGCGCCAATCTGGTGAAGAACACTTTGATGGTATTCATCCACTTGATCCTCGATGGAATGGTCGTAGCTCGGCGAGATGATCAAGTCTGGAGGACAAGGAATCAAGCGTGTTGAAACTCGCACGGCTGTTTTCACCAAGCTGTCATTCAAGGACAGCGCGATTTGCACGTTGCTATCCGGCTCAATCAACCCAAGTATACCAAAAAAGTCAACTCTAGGTAGAAAAGGAAGGAGCAAAAAAGAAAAGGCAATGTGTTGCTGGTATCGGAGTCTGGAAATAGCTTTACCATTGAACAACCTTGTACGGTCGCTGTTAGGTCCTACAGCCATGGTCGAGGACCAGTGGCTCATCGCTACGGCCTTGAATGGGTCATGGCTGCTCTTGAGCTTGTACATACTTACCATCTCACCCCAGAGGGTCCTGTGGGCCGCGACATCGCGCTCTAATATTCGTTCAGCTCTCGAAGTTTCAAAACTTGAACCCACACAAGCACTCAGAAGACAACGGAAATAGTACAGTCACGGGGTGCTATCGTACACCATTCGCTTTTTTTCACCACTCAAGACGTTCCTGCAACCACCGTCAGATTCAACCCGTTCAGGTACCCCTTTCCTTCTCCAAGCTTATTTATGGTTGCCTGAATCTCGTCCAACCCGAGTGCAGTAATGAGGCAGACCGAGCTCTCTATCCCGTTCCAAACATAATAGTACGACGTCGTTCCGGTGCTGGGTATGGCTTGGAAGATAAACAGGACGTCGCCGTACTGGGGGAGGCGAGTCCAGATAGGCTGAGCACTCTTGAGCCCATAGCTCGTGCTTAGCATATCCTTGACATCGCCCGCAGTGCCGGCCCAGTAGTAATTTCTGTCCAAGTTGGCTTCGTTGTCAGTCCACCCGGTAGGGGGGGTGGTAGCCTTGGGTGACCCAGTTGTGGCGGAGGACGACGACATGTTAGGTGATCTATAGTATCCGACCAAGGTTGTACTAACGCAACGCAGTCAGACAACGGACGTACTGTGTTGTGTTGAACGTACTAAGGCGAAAGGCAGAGCTGTGCTTGAGTCGCAGCTTGCTCTCAAGCCCGCCTTACCCCGCCTTTATATCAGGTAGATCGTGATCCCATTTCCTTTTTCGGGTAGGTTCTATACCATTCCCACACTCAGTCGAAAGTTTGTCTCAAATTGGGGATTTACTAGGATCAGTTCATGCAAGCCCCTTTTTTAACATGGTCACGGGTCTGATATGGGCGCACAACGGATTTTCATTTGCGCTGTAAGTGACCAAGTTTCCATCTGGATTCTTGGTTCGAATTTCTGGTTTAGGGCAAGGGAGTCCCAATTTCAGCTAAATTTTGATCAACGTGATGATCCACTCTATGGTCGAAACATGGTACGTACGCAATCTATGCTGTTGGTTGGTTTGACATTCTTCAACCAAGGCATAGATAGCTGAGTCTGGTACTTTGAGGGCTCCCTCTTCAGCAGATGGGGCGAATTCTGATGTTAAAGCACACATTCTTGCTTGGGGTGAGTGAGACAATCGGTTACGAAACATGGTTCGCGCATCCTTCATCTCCGTTTGCCCTGAGCGCGATGGCACTCGCCTGCTGACTTACCACCAGCGGGAATTAGTTCAGAAACGCCCCTTTTCATGTCATGGCTTGGAAACCCGCTAGTCATGTGGGCTTCTAGAAACTATGCCCTTTGATGTATCCCTCACTTACTAATTATAGCCAAAATCTGAGTGCCTGTCAGTTAACATTCATAAAGTCCCCCTTTTCCAAGTCCTCCAAGCTTTGACGATTCCTTCGGTAGACTCTTGCCATACAGTATGAGCACTGCGTTCACCCCTATTCCTGCTTTCAACGGCCAGCTCCAGTTTGCCACTGCTTATACGTGGACAAAGGCTCAGGTATATCTTTCTCTAGATTGATATTCTGTCACTGACGAAATTTTCGATTGGCCGGTAGGTTCTTGACTTTCTTAGCAAAGTCGCCGCCAATCCAGCCACGTATGGGGCTCCAACCAACCGTCAGGCAGATTTCCAGCAGATCTACGGTTATATCACTGCCCTAGTGTAAGTGATGCTGAAACCATGACCATAGATATTCAGTTCTCATTCATGACGTTCATTGGACCAGCGAGGGTGGGGCGAGTTACGTTGCGCCCGTCCCCGCGCAACAGATACTCCGCAAGGCCCAGCAGCCTCCAGCACTTAACCCTACTGCCA
>JBBPMV010000619.1:0-13425 GCA_038090495.1 Heimioporus retisporus | reverse complement strand
AGCTTTAACAGCTGCCTCCCGACCAGTATCACCGTTTTCAAAGAGCTTCCAACTACTCACGTTCCGACGGCTTCGTTGGCTCTCACTGGCACCACTACGACAGTCAATCCTGTTGTTTCTGGATTATATACTACTTTGATTGACATGACTTTGGCCATCAGGTTGCATGACCGGCTGAATGGGCTCCCTGTATCATCATTTTCAGGACAACGGATGAGACTTCCATGCCTTGCTTTCAGACTCGGACGTGTAGCAGGTTCCCGACGAGGGTCGGAACGTGTATTCTATGCTCGAACCACAGCACTTGGGATTGTGGAGCTTGGGACCACAGAAGATCTCTCGTTATTCGGCCCTCTATACCTCGTTCATCCTTGGATCGACTTTCTCCTCGATCGCAGGCCTACTGGGACCGAGATGCTGTCAGAACACACTATTTCGGAGGCGTCCAAGTCGATATCCTGTTAGAACTTTATTTTTTCCTTAGTAATATATTAGTCATTCATTCACACGCCACACTCTTATCTTTCTATTTATGTTATCACATAGCCATATGCCTCATGAGTTGTGCATGTTCATACGCACGGACCATGTTGAATAGGTATATAAGAGCTCATGTATTGTACTGATACTTTAGTTTCGGAATTGCATCTTTCTTGCATTGAAAGTGGTTCCTTAAGAGTCACCCTTTGCTTGAGTCCTTACAATATTCCGAAACTATCCTCTCTTACCGTCCCACTTTCCCCGTGTCGTTGTCGCTCTTTGCTTCACGCACACCCACACCCGGACTCCAGGGTTAAGGAGAGCCAAGTCCCGAGACTGTACGGTTTCCTGCCGTTGGTCACCGCACCCCTGTGATTTGGGGATCCCTGTTGTTTGGGTACAGCGGCTTTGGGTTGAGGCCTCAAGCGGGTGCGCGTATACCGGCCCTGATAAACGTTACCACCGTTGCGAGCCCTTGGTGTCAGACTCGTGGGAATAGCACCCTCCAAACGCTAGTCCGACACCGGCATTGACCGTCACCTTATCGCTTTTGGGGTAAAAGCGCGTCTCCTAAGGACATCAAACTTGGGCCAACCGACATCGATGCCAACATCCCGAAGAGGCGACATCTCTCTCCCCCTTCCCTCCACTTCCGTCGCGTTTGCTGTCCAGCCTGCACATTTTGTGTAGGTTTCACGCGTGACAAAATTCTACCCAACACCCTTTACCACGTTTCTCGTCCCGCCGTTCCTCCTCCTCCCACACATTTCCAGGACTTTGCACCATCTGTGTCGGAGTTCTACGACCCCAACGACTCTCCTCCTCCGCCCCGCTCTAACAGCATCGACGACAGTCTTTGCCTTCCCATTCGTGTCGCATCCGGCACATACATCCAATTCGCCCCTGAAGGACAGTTAGTCTTTCTTGAGAAATCAACCAACCCCCACGAAGGCGTCACCGCGCTTTACCTCCCATCTCCACCTATACCGGTGGTGCCTGCTGTAGTTGAGCCAATAAGGCGTCCTCGCAGCACCTACCGAAGATCTCCATACAATCTCCGCAACCGTGTCGGACGCAGTAGGCCCCAGTGAGCCCGGACCGTCTTTTGACGACGCCTTCCCCGAACCACCACTTTCCCCCGTTCCGTCCCGACCCGCTTCGCCTCCTACAAGCGAAGTATCAATCATAGAACCATCCTTCGACTCCCGTGGATATCAACCAAAGATGTCCAACAACCCGTTCTCCCGCCCGGTCGAAAGCTTGTCAATCGATGAGCTTAGACAATTTGCCACTCAATACAAGGCCTTCTACGAGGTAAAACAAGGAGACACTGAGTGGGCCGAAGACTTGAAAAACTTCCCGGGGTTCCCCTTGGCCCCCCAACCACACCGATCAGCATTCAACCCATTTAGGGTTAAATTACCGCTTCCACCCACACAGCCGACGGCAAACGCCCTAGGCAAAAATTTCATGCAAAAACCGGAGATTTTCACCGGAGATAAGAGAAAATTCCGCCATTGGCTGCGCAGGACGCAGGCCTACTTCGTCGGCTTCGACGCCATTCCCTCGGACTTCCAAAAAGTCCACATTGCCCTTCAATTCATGGGAGGCGACGGCAACAACGAAGCAACCCGATTCGCCAGCCGATACATGGATCAAGGGCTGCCAAATGAAATGACGACATGGCAGAATTTCGTTGACGTACTCGCCGAAAACTTCCAGAACACGGGAGAACGACAACAAGCGGAGGCCGAGCTGCTGGCCCTGAAGCAGAAAAAGGATCAATCGGTGGAAGACTTCCTCAACCACCTTGAACAACTGGCGCAGGACGCCGAGTGGTCTGTGGAACAGCATTCCCAGATCATGATCCGGATCTGCCGAGACGGGATTATCAACGAAGTGGTGGAGCAGGTAGAACGATGCCAGCCCGCCATGATCTTCTCTCAAAATTACATGGAGTGGAAGGTCGCTCTCATCTCGTCGGCAACAGTGGTAGGGGAAATCGCGGCACGAAAGGCACACCACAATCCGTTTCAATCAAGGCCAAATAACTGGCACAAGGCACCAGCGCAGACTACATCGGCACCTGCGCCGGCAGCATCTTCTTCATCGACGTCGTCCACGACTATTCCCTCGACGTCAAACATCGGACCGAACACCCCCGGGACTTTCCCTGGTGCTGGTGTTCCCATGGACTTATCCCGGGCCCGGGCAGAGGGCAAATGCAGGTTCTGTGGGAAACCATGGCCCTGCAAGGACCACATGCGGCCGCCAAGGGCACGCCAAATACGTAGTGTAGAGATAGGTGGACAGAAAGTAGAATACACCTCCCACGACGATTTGGTAGCCAAGGTAGCACAGCTGTCTTTTCACGCTGCGGAGTAGATAGTCGGTCGTCTACTTCGTCGAACAATGTTTCTGTTTTGTCGTCACCTACAACGGTTGTATGTAATAGTTCTACTAACCGATTTTCTTCTCTCCCTGTTGAACAGTGTGACGAAAAACCCTGTGAACCGACACCTTGCGTATGGATGCCTCCTCGGAGCACGGCCCAGCAAGTAAAAGAAAGGGTACTTAATTTCCCGTTAATCGTAAAAAGAAACTCTCCCGACGCACGATTACCAACGCGTGGGACAGAAGAAGCAGCCGGCTATGATCTCTATGCAGCTGAAGAAGCAATTGTTCCGGCACGAGGACATAAACTCGTGGGAACAAAAATATCAATCAAAATGCCTCCCGGAGTATATGGGAGAGTAGCACCAAGAAGCGGTCTCGCAGTAAAACACGGGATCGGCATCAATGCGGGGGTAATAGACCAAGATTACCGCGGAGATGTAGGAGTGGTAATGACAAACGCCACTGACAACGAATTCAAAGTCAGCGTGGGAGACAGAATCGCCCAACTAATTTTGGAAATGAACCAAACACTGAAGGTTCAAGAAGGAGAAGTCGCCAATGATACAACACAAGGCGACAAAGGGTTCGGATCAACCGATAAGCAGATCCAAATACTGAAGAAACCCATGGGATCTCCTCCGGCGAAAGCTGGGGAGATTGTCAAGGAACCCAAGGAGCAATCCAAGGGAACCAAACGACAGACATGGCTCAATTCAGTAGATCCATGGTCAGCCAAATGGATAAAAACAATGGCTGACAATACCAAAGACGGCCGAACAAAAGACCACCTAAAAACGTTCGTCCATGACACACGCATCGCTGAGGTAGACGACACCTTAGTAAAACAAATTCGGCAAATGAGTACGGAAGAAGCCGAATTAACCTTGAGAGAATTACAGCAGAAACCACGCTTTATCCGACAAACCCAAGGCCGTGGAAACTCTCTAGAATTTCCAGTATCGCTTATTACAGATAGCGGTACAATCATCGAAACACGTGCATTAATAGATTCAGGATGTACGGGATCGGTAGTTGATGAAGGATTTGTCAAACAATATCAGCTACATAAGGAAAAACTCCCCCGCGCCATACCAGTATACAACGCAGACGGAACAATAAACGCCACAGGCCAAATATCAGAGTTCATCACTGTGGAAATGACATTGGAAGGACATCACAAGAAAATTGCATTGGCAATAGCAAGCCTAGGAACACACGCAATATTCCTGGGACACGACTGGTTGAAAACCCACAATCCGGAAATAGATTGGAAAAATTCCACGATCGCCTTCTCGTGTGAACAAGATCACTGTCCAACCCTGATCGATGATGATGATGACAACGACGAATTCACATCACGATATTTAGCCAGGGACAGGATTTTTCAAATCGATGTCGACATGTACATGAGAAATGTGTCAACTGATATCGCGGCCGCTGCGAGCGGCAAGAAAAACGAACAAACCTTTGAGGATGTAGTACCTGAACATTATCATGAATTCAGGGACGTCTTTGCAAAGGAAAACTTCAATGAGCTCCCGCCACGACGACCCTGGGATCACGCCATCGAATTACTACCTGGAGATCATAAGGTAGATTGCAAGACGTACAACCTGACGCTCGCCGAACAAAACGAGCTTGATGCATTCCTGGAGGAAAACCTCACAAGCGGAAGAATCCGACCTTCCAAATCCCCTTTCGCATCCCCCTTCTTCTTCGTGAAAAAGAAGGATGGCAAATTACGGCCCGTACAAGACTACCAACGGCTTAACGCCATTACGGTAAAAAACAGATACCCGTTGCCGCTTATCTCCGAGCTGATCGACAAACTCAAATCGGCGAAATACTTCACCAAATTGGACGTGCGATGGGGGTATAATAACATCCGAATGAAGGAAGGAGATGAATGGAAGGCCGCCTTCAGAACGAACCGGGGACTCTTCGAACCCCTTGTCATGTTCTTCGGACTTACAAATTCACCGGCAACTTTCCAGACAATGATGAATCACCTGTTTCGTGAACTCATCAATGAGGGACATGTTGTGATCTACATGGACAACATCATGATCTTTGCCAACACGCTTGAACGACACCGTGTGATCGTTCGTAAGGTCCTACAAATATTACGGGACAACAAACTATACCTCAAGCACACCAAGTGCGAATTCGAGAAGCTTGAGACAGAATACCTGGGCCTCATTGTGGCTCAAAATCAAATTCGCATGGACCCTGGCAAAACGGACGCAATCACAAACTGGCCGGTCCCCACGACAAAGAAACAACTTCGTGGATTCCTGGGTTTCCTAAACTTCTACCGACGCTTTGTACAGGGGTTTGCACAAATTGCCAAGCCGCTTAACGCGTTAACCTCGGTAAACAAAGATTGGGATTGGACGCCCGATTGTCAACGTGCCTTCGAGAAGTTAAAAGACATCATTACCACCGCACCAGCACTGGCCCTTCCCACGGACCATGACCAATTCCGTGTTGAAACCGATGGATCTGGTATCGGACTAGGTGCTGTCCTCACACAGTTCCAAAATGGCCGATGGCATCCAATCACCTTTATCTCACGATCGCTGTGCGATGCCGAACGAAACTACCATGCCGCGGATCTCGAAATGGCAGCCATTATCTTCGCACTAACCGAATGGCGCCACTACCTCCTCGATGCACATACACCCTTCCAACTCCTCACTGATCATAAGAACCTCGAATATTGGAAGGAAGCACAAAAGTTGTCCCACAGACAGGCTCGGTGGAACCAATTACTCCAAGAATACCATTTCGAGCTCGCTTACCGATCTGGGAAGACCAACCCGGCTGACGGTCTCTCTCGGAGATCGGACTTCGAAAAGGGGGTAGAGTTTGACAATCTCGATGTCACGGTATTCCCACAAGAAGCAACGGAAATTCGGGCCATGTTTGCCATTTTCGCCATAATGCAACAAGAATCAATAGATGATTTGATTACGAAATTGCAATATAAACTCGAAAAATACGCTAGAATAGGACTCGAAAAGGAGGAGTCAAATTGGAGGAAAGATAACGGACAAGTCAAATGGAAAGAATTGACATACGTCCCCAACGATGCTACACTACGAGAACGCATCATTAAAGAAAACCATGATCATCCACTCGCCGGACACCCAGGACAACGACGAACGAGGGACTTGATCATGACCAAATATTACTGGCCAGCCCTGAGAAAAGACATCGAAAAATATGTCACAGGATGCGACACATGTCAGAAAGTCAAACCAAGAAGGGAAAATGCGACAACAGCATTAGTACCAAATGAAATCCCAAGTGCACCATGGGAAATAATTTCTATTGATATCATCGGACCGTTACCCGAATCCCAAGGAAAAGACGCTATTCTCACGGTAGTAGATAGATTATCAAAAATGATACATCTGTTCGCAATCTCATCTTCAATCACATCGTTAGGTGTAGCCACTATATTTAAAGATCATATATTTAAACTTCACGGAACACCCCGAAAGGTCATATCGGACCGAGGACCACAATTTGTTTCTTCTTTTATGACGGACCTTTACACACTCCTTAAAATAGAAGGAAATCCTTCCACAGTGTTTCATCTGCAGACCGATGGACAAACAGAACGGATGAATGCGGAAGTAGAACAATACCTTCGCATTTATACCAATCATCGCCAAACGGATTGGGCAGACTGGCTTCCACTGGCAGAATTTGCACACAACCAGAAAACATCTAGTGCAACCGGATTCTCCCCGTTCATGCTAAACTATGGACAACAGCCACAAATCGGTACAACCACCAAAACAGTGCGAAATGAATCGGCAAATGCATTTGTCACATTCATGAAACAAACACGTGCCGATGCAATCTCTGCACTTGAACACGCCACTGCGGATATGAAAAGATTCCACGATAGAAGCATACGACCTCCCCACAAATATAAACCAGGCGACCTTGTGTTACTCGAAGCAACTAATATCTGAACGGACCACCCGGCTAAGAAGCTGGATGATAAGCGATACGGACCATTCAAGGTGGAAAAGAAAATAGGCGCCAGCGCTTACAAACTAAAATTGGACAAATCATGGCGGAATATTCATCCGGTATTCAACGAATGCCTCCTACATCCTTACAAACAAGGAGAATTCCCATCACAGCGTGTTCCACCACCACCACCACCTGTCGCTCAACCACAAGGAGAGGAACATGAAATTGAAGAAATCATGGATACTCATGAACGACGCAACATCATTGAATACCTCGTGCACTGGAAAGGTTTCCCACGAGAAGAACGGGAATGGAAGAAGTTTTCGGAACTCGGCAATGCCAAGGAAATCCTAATGGACTTTCATCGGCTTCACCCCACGGCAAAGCGGCCACCCGGCTTGCAACTACGCTATAATGCCGATGAACCAGACCCATCATGCACCTGCCCTGAATGCCGTGGGATCCTTCCGGAAATACCTGCTCCCTTCTTCCGCACCGACGACTTCCTCGCATATCGGGACTCTCTTCGCAAACACATGTCTTTTCGTGGAAGAAAAGCCTTGAAAAGGGGGTAATGTTAGAACTTTATTTTTTCCTTAGTAATATATTAGTCATTCATTCACACACCACACTCTTATCTTTCTATTTATGTTATCACATAGCCATACGCCTCATGAGTTGTGCATGTTCATACGCACGGACCATGTTGAATAGGTATATAAGAGCTCATGTATTGTACTGATACTTTAGTTTCGGAATTGCATCTTTCTTGCATTGAAAGTGGTTCCTTAAGAGTCACCCTTTGCTTGAGTCCTTACATATCCCCTGGGAGAAACAAAATGCCATCATTTGACGAAAATGGTGAGTTGTTTCCGCCCCCCTCCTCCGTATCACCTGCAGAACAGGAGGCACGTGTGTTGGATTTCGTTTCTCGACTTAGACTGCCATTTGGGGCGCTCTTACTCACGCAGACGCGCCAGAACGTGGAAGAGTACCGGAGGATCGCACCCGAGTCGTTGATCACCGTTCAGGTGGAGGAGATGACCCCGGAGACCGTGAAGGTGTTGATCCACAGTGCACGGGTGCTAGACGTGCTCTGATGGTTGAACCACACGCTCTTCCAAATCGTTCATTATGTATACTAGTCGCTTGTCATTCATTTTCGAACCTCGGTTTCCAACTGCCAAGCCCATCTGTCCTCGAATTGTGATGTGTCCCCTTGCTACCTTTGCAGCCGATATCCATTATTCACCAGTCTCTTTTATGGGAAACATACTCCACTGGTGATGCCGCTGAGCACCCGGAAGGGTCATCTGAGACTTGCTCATTTCCTCCGACTCCACAAGTGCATCTTTCCAAGCCTGGACTGCCGCACCACCCAGCTGGACATCCACTCAAGTTAGTCGTTCACACTTGCCTATTTCCATCCGGCCACCTTTTTTTTTTTGGTTTGTCACCCCACTTGAATCGTAAGCACTGATCACAAAAGTTGCAGATTTATGAGATTGCGTGATACTCACCATCGTGTTTGTCTCTGTTTGCCCATGTCAGAGTCGTATCGTGTCAACGACATCGAGATTTCGACACACCTCCATCGGACTGTGTCAGTATATTGGAAACAAGATATCACAGGTAACGTAAAATAAAAGAGTAGACATATCGTCTGTCATACTGACCCCATTCCGACAATCCAAGACATATCAATCTCTCAAGTGGCTCTAGCCTCCGTGCTGGCAACCAGCATGTTAACCAGTATCGATCCGGCCCTTCCTAACTCTCATAGCGCTCCATACCCCTCCTGTGCCCAAATATCTTCATCCAATTCCTCTCCGTCATCAGCAACGACCTGATCGAGTTCGTGTTCCTCTTCCAGTCCATTTTCGCCTCCGTTCTCATCATCTGCAGTGTGCGACAAGTCTCCAAGTTCTTCTGACTCGGACAGACCCATTTCCAGTTCCTCCTCTGAGTCAAAGTCCTCATGTACTTTGTGCCCCTCCCGCTGAAGAACTTCATTCCAATCACAGGTTGACTTGTGTCCAACTCCACCACCCCGAAACCGCATAAACATGTCTCTGTCGACAAACCTTGCCCATCGTTAAGTTGCGTTGTAATTAAAAATAAATCACATACATGTTAATATAGTAGTACCTCCAATCTTTATGCCAGTCCAAGTCTTCTCTCTCGAGGCGAACAAATGAAGGTCCAAGATATTCATCAGTCTGACCATATGCGAATCCTGGGATAAGATGAACACCATGGATCACCGAATTGGGGTTAACGAAGCCGAAGGCATCAGAAAGATGCTCCTCTTCGAAAAACTATAGTCGGAAGAGGCGTTTTGCATCCCATCCAGCTGAAAAATTTGAGTCGCGCTGGAACCATCGAACAAAAAGGATGTCCATCCGTTTTGGCTGCGAGAAGGGTGAATTTGTTACGCTTGGTCCGGGTAGGAACGAGCATAGGCTCAAAGAACTAGAATGTAGGGTCAAGGGTTCGAGGTGACAACGAGGTACTTGCCCTATAGGGTCAAGGGTTCTGCCTGCTAGGATGTGTAGCAGGTGGTTTCGGGTGTATGTCTGCCTACCGAAGAGGTAGCAGCGAGTTACGATGAGGGGACGAAGGGAACGAGGTAAGATTGAGCAGAACTAAGCTGAGGTACAAGGGACGAAGTACCTAGGTTTATATACTGCGCAATGGAAAGTCATAGAAGGTTGTGGAACAACTATGACTAAGCGAAGAAAGTTCGAAAAGAAAGACAAGTAAAGATAACAAAGATAAGGGTGTGCGACGAACACGTTGAATGTTCTAGAGCACTCTATCGAAGTAGAAGCATCGGGTAAGGCCGACGATGGTAAGCAACAATGAGTAAGAAAAGAATAGGGGCGAATCGTAACAGAATTATGGTCCTTGCGGTGCTCTACCATGATGTGGAAAACCTGGATGACCCGAGCATACCAGTATGGATGTGTGCGCTCATCTTCCTCGGACAGAACCATGATGTCTGCACGTGTGAGCGGATTGACGGTGTCTTGCTCGCGTCGAAGGTCATATGTAGTGTAGTTTACTCGCAATAGACTGTGCTGGTAAACTTTGTTGTCGCAAAAAATGATGCAATCACAGTCAGCATCGGTGAACTTGTACTCGTCACCATTGTATGCAAGGCCACGCAACCGGGCCAGTAAATGATCTTTCAGGCGAGGAATGTAATTCTGTCCATAATGGTTATTAGATGAAAATTGTGGGGTACACATGACCAATACCTCGATCGCAGGGTCCTCCCCCTGTTCCCCTAGCCATTCCGTGAGATCATATGATGAACGAGTGCTGGCTGCAATGTGGTAATGATCTGAGGGCGATGTGCGTGGTCGTTTGGCTTGCTGACGCTCAGGTATACTTGCTCTAAGGGCCTCCCGAATGGTGTTTACCTTGCAAATGAATCGTTCTATGGCCTCTTGCTTGGCCATGCTGGTAACCATTGTTTCCTTCTTTTTTCCTGTACGTGGAAAGCGCTGCTTCAGGGACCGATGCTCAAGTTCGCCCTGTTTTCTCACATTTCAGAATCAAAATAGATCAACAACCTGCATGAGTACGCACAGTTTGTGTGGAATAGTTGTCTGTGGTCCCAAATTGCCGAATGGTGTTGGGGTAATCTCCCAGTGCGTGATACTTGTATGTCGAGAGATTTAATGTCTTGTGTTTGGGACCCCAAGTCAAAGCCTTTCCTGATGATGCCTGAGGCTGTTTTGCAGTGACCGCTGATTCACGTCGTCCTCTCGCAGCATGTTCATGAGGTAACTCAGTTGTATGGTAGTATGAACATGTTGTCGCCTGGAATTTTCGGACTGTCCTGCTCAGCATGGCTGTGGCCGTCTCAAAAAGAATCAAGGTGGTATCAGTGTGGATACGCAGCTTTGCAAATGCATGCCAGGTGGCGAGATCAAAAAGTAGGTCAATGATAACCTTATTGTGAGGATCAGGCAGGATCCCCTCAAATGTTGGGATAGCACACTGAAAACATCATGAATTCATTGACTAGCCATCCAAATAAAAGACTGACGTACCTGTAGCAAGTCCTCAAAATCACGTGCTGCCTGTCTGGTCATCGATGAAACATTCTTGTTGAATTTTCTGATCGTTCCACGTCCAAAGGTTGGTACCTTTCTATATCTGTGAGTTCATATCAGCTATTTTTGTATGTTAGCACATGTGATGTCGTGTCCATACCTCCAATTCAGCTCTTGAACAACTGTACCACCTGTAGCATGGAGGATACGCAACAGATGTGCGAAAATCGCCTTCCACACACCAAGCTCAAACTCATGCAATAAATCCACAACCAGGAGCAAGAAAAAGTTGAAGGAAAACCTTCCAAAGGCGTTCTGCAGGAAAATCATGATGGAAGGATAGATATTCAGTGAAGCAGGTTTGACATGACTTCATGAGTACTTACATGTGTTGGAACAAGCGACTGGTCTTCTAGATATTTTGTGACCTCTTTGCTACTGATCCTGCAACCTTTGGTAATCATTTTGTTCCGCGCTTTGTGTACCTTACGATAGTAGCTCTTGTTGTTCACCCGAATCTTTGTCTTTCGGATAGCCATGTCAGATGGTGTACTCATATTTGTGATCTCAGTCTTCAGCACTAGACAGCGAGGGCAAGGAAATTTGCCCAAGAATTTGATCAGTGCGAGCATGACCCTATTATTGATTACATGTGGGTGAAAGCAGTTGGCAACACAGCAAATACACTTACTTTTCAGGGTAGTCCGCTGAATGAGTATAGAACCGAAGGAAATGACGTCGGATGATCTTGTCAACACATTGGATTGTCAGTCCCTCATCATATGCCTTGGCAAACTCTTCATCGAATAAGAGATCCAGTACCCTATGCATGAGCTCACGCTTGCAGTGAGTAATCATCTCATCAGTCGCCGCCTGACCCTCATATGCTTTCATGTAAATATCTTGAAAGTTATCTGGTAACTTAAGATATTTCAGCATCTCGCTGCCAAGGTATTGTGTGATGCTCAAACATACCTTTGGGATATATGCAATGTGATGGCAGGCATTTGCGCTTGGCTTTCCACGCGTGTATTTTGACTGATTGCCCAAGAAGAGATAGACTGGCCAGAGGGATGCATCACCAAAATTAGCAAGCTGGGTTGCATCAGACCAAAACATGAGCGGTATGACAACACGCTCATAGTCATCTCCAGGCTCACGTGGAAGTGCATTGACTTCTTCATCAGCCCGTAGCATCTCTGGTGATGAGTAAGCTTCTGAATATACTCTCTCCGTCTCGCCATTGGCATTGGTCCAATACTCCTCGAATGGGGTCATGTGGTATGTGGCTGAAATTTTGTCCCTCAGCGCAGCGCGGATAACAGCAGGGATTGATCGATGAATGACCTCCACTATGAGGATTGGTATCGCAGGATCAGCTTCCGATTCATACTCGACATCCTCCTTGAGAAGGGGTATAAATATCTTGCTCCGCATCCAGCCATGTTCAGCATCGAATGGGTTCCCTTCATTCTCTAGATATTTTTCAATCCGTGTGCGTTCAGCATCGTGAGAAAAGGTTTGGAGATCCTCTGGATCAAAAGACGGCTCATTAACAATAAAATTCACAAGACGTTTCAGCTCAGCAATAGACTTTGAGGTTGAACCTGAGTAGAACCAAGACATGAGAATGCCTGCGGTTGGATTGCTGAATGCAGAGTATAGATTCTCCTGCGTGATGTCGGTCATGGTTGTTGGGGCTAGGCCTCCAACAGAGGTCAAAGTATGTGGGAAACTCTGCTCCAATGTTGGGGTGTCAACAAGAGATCACAGTGGGATGGTTTTGTCAGGATCTTGTGTTGGGCGCCTGGGATAGACTCGGAACAGCCCAAAGCTGTCAGGTTGGGTGCGGTACTTAGGATTTTGAGCTGCCAGACTCGGATTTGAGCCTGATGGATCAGTAGCCTGAGAATCTGGAGCAGTGGGAGGTTGTGAGGACAGATCATATGGTTGATCTGTCGTATCTCCAGGCAGGAAGTCATTATAACGTGCTGGCAGCCGAACATGTCGTCCAGAGCGTGTAGAAGGAAGTGGAGGGCTTGGAGCCCGTTCAGAAGGTTGTGGGTTGTGACGATGATCTGGTCCTAGTATTGTATCTGGGCTGGCTGTACGCTTGTCACGCCCCGTGCCTTTGCTCTCTCGTCCGACCTCATCCGCCCCTATCCGCCACCCTCCTTTGCCTTCGGGCGATACGTCCGCCTTCCTCCACTTCGTCCGATATCCCGATGTCCCGTTCCGCTCTTTCGTTTGTACTTTATCCTTCTCCGCTTGTACCTTACGATCGGTTGTCGTTACTAGCAACTGTCAGAACCTTGTCTCCGTCCCTGTAGTACTCCGCCTTCCCTGTCGCACTCCGCCCTCCCTGATGTTACTAGTGCGACGCGCCACAAGTATGTAGCCCTACGTACTCCGCCACGTCCGCGCTCCGTCTACCCTTAGCATAGCCTCCGACTCATGTATTTAGTCTCCTACTTCGCTGAGGACTTTCCTCAGT
>JBBPMV010000618.1:0-13431 GCA_038090495.1 Heimioporus retisporus | reverse complement strand
GTTATACGTCCTAGCAGGCAGAACCCTTGACCCTATAGGGCAAGTACTCCATTGTCACCTCGAACCCTTGACCCTACGTTCTAGTTCTTTGAGCCTACGCTCGTTCCTACCCGGACCAAGCGTAACACACAAATCATCCTATTTGATCACAGAAGATCACCATCATTAGATGTTGGAACATTACAGGGGCATTGCAGTCACCTTGCTGCATTACCTGGCTCACAAACGTGCCATAGATTGTTGCAAACGCCATCTGGTTTGATCCTGACCTGCTCATATGCATTTGAGAGGTTGACCTTTGAGTGGTATTTTGCTCTGGCAACATCCATCTGGATCTGGTCTTGATCTGGGAATGGAGTGACATCCTTCACCATGTTATCATTTTGCTTGCAACAATCTATAACTGTTTAGAGCTTACCACTTTTTTTTGGGATGCAAAGCATCAGTGCTGCTTGTGGGACATTTTTCATGACCCACCAGCCAGCATCGGTGTATAATCAGATTTTATCTGATAATTGTTGCTTTAGTGCATCTGCACATCAAGGCAAATGGTAGCTATACTGTTTGTTTTTGTCAATGAGCGGTATCCAGTGATTTACCTGCCACAATGGAGAGAGTGTTGGTACCATCCCTCCAAGTTGGTGTTTATATTTCGTGAACCATTGGGTTCTCAGGCAAGAGATGTCCCCCTTGGTCAATTTGACTGGTTTCATTGCCGCTAGTTGTGCTCTTGTGTTTCCAACTTCAGCAATTCTGGAAGGGTCCTTCCCTCTGGTGTCCCCCTCCCCCTTTATGCCCTCATGTGGGCGATTTGCCCACACAGGGCTAGGGAGTCATTGGGGTGCACTGGCACAGGGCTGCCATGTGACAGCCCCCAGCGCTGATGTTGGTTTCACAGCATTATGTCTGCTCAACAGTGCAATCATGGTGTCGCTGAATGAGAGCTTGTTCTTTGTGAAGTTGAGTTTCACCCCATGAGCTCTAAGGAATGGTATATCCAGTATACAATCATATTGATCGATGTTTGCGATGTTGAACTGTACATTGGTGGATAAACCATCCAGGCTGACTGAGGTATTTGCCTCATGGGTGATCTTCAACTGGCTGCCAACACAACCAAGCTGCAAGGTCATCTGTTTCATCAGAGGTTTTACCCTCATTTGTGTTACCTTCATGAATGTAGGATTAATGAAGTTACTGGTGCTGCCAGTATCTAGCATGGCCAGTGCCTTGCAGCCATTAATGGTCATTTCGACCATTGTGCACAATCACAAATTGGAGGCGCTGCCTCCTGCCTTTGAGTGCAAAGAGTCCTGAAGGTATGGTCTGACAGGCCAAGTGCTGTCATCCCAGATGATATTGCTGTGAGTCAGTGTCCACCATGATGGGGCTCATTCTGGTACATTATGAGGTGTGGCCTGTGCTACCCCATGTAAATATTGCCATGGGGTGTCTGGATCACTATGTCATCCTCATAAACCTTGACTCCCTTGAGGAATGTATCACACAGCAGCATGACCTCTTGGTCCAGATGGTCCACCATCATGGATACATGTAGGTGCAAATCTGATCTGTGTATGCATACCTCCAATAAATGGTCAGCCATTTCCAGTGCAGTGTTTCATGCTGCTTCAATGGTAGCAATACCATCAGTCATGATGCGGAAGGCTTCATGGATGGCATCAATGTCTAGGCTATAGCTATTTAGTTGAGCACACTCACTCTCATCCCATCCACAGTGGTACTTCCACCTGCTGTATTCACTGGGGTATGCTAGTGTGGCATTGAAGGATGGACCTTCCAATCCATCAATTGTGGCCTCAGATATGTGGGATATCCACTGGTTACATTGGGTGCATTGGGTGCCTCGGTGTATCAGACCATACAATGGTGACCAGTCCCACCTGTTAGGTTGGTTGTGGAACATGTTATGCTTGTCCATACTCATCCATACCAAATCCGGTACTCAAGGAGTTGGCAGCTTGCCATCCTCTGGGTGCTGTATACTGTATTGCAGCTCTCCTTGCTTGTTTATATGCAAGCAGCCCCAAGGGGTGCTGACCTCCACCCCTTCCAAGGTGACTGATATGCAGTCAGTGTGGTTGTACAGTTGTATGACCTGATCAATGAGATTGATCAAGTAGTTCTCGATGCACACCACATCAGTTGACATGGTGGGGTCAGATTGCATCTCACACCACACATTCATAGCCTGCCATACCAGTTCCAAAGCATGCTGTGTCACCATGTGCAACCAGTAGCTCATCAGACAGAGAGATACTATCATTACATTTGCTTCTTGCAGGCGAGTGGCAGGGCAGATGCGAAGTCCATCCTGCCAACTGTGGTGGTATGCCTGCTGCTTGATCATGCCAGGTTGGCATAGTGTTTTCATGAGTGACTCATTGTTGTCTTCCAACAACCGTGCGATGTGCTCAAAGTGGTATATGCAATCAATGCAGTTATTGGCATGTACAATGCTGTACAGGGAACTCCACTCCCAGTTGGATGCTTTGTCATCCTCGTCCATTTCTGCATTGGAATCAAATGCCAGGAGCTTTACATGTATATTTCTGGGTGAGTTCACCAACAGAGGTATTTCATCATCCTCCAAGTGGATGGTTTCAGTGGTTTCATCACCATCAACAATAACTTGTGTGATTTGATGATTTACTTCATCACCACCACTATGGCGCATCATTGTGCAATAGACCATGTTGGTCTCTTTTGGTGACTTGTCACTGCCATCATGCATTGCATTGAGGAATGTGACTGGCTTATTGTCTTCCTCTACTTCAGACTCTTCTTTGCAGTTGAGGAGGTTGTCCTTCAATGTGGTGGTTACTGTGTCCTCCTCACATTCCTGTGTGTGTTCAGCATCACTGCCATTTTCTGTGGAGGGTTTTTCCTCCTTTCCTTGGTTGGGTCCTTTCTCTGGCAACTTGTTGCCATCCATTATATCCACTGTGTATAGGTGTGGTTTGTTGGCATTTTTTGTACTGCTTGTGCTGCTCCAGCTACCCTTCTTGTTGCAGTTCAGGTGCATATGCCCCTCATCCCCACACCCATAATAGAATATTCCTTTCAGGAATTTCTTTTGTGTGGGCAGGGTGGGCCACTGAGGGCCTGTCTGCCCTTTTGATTGGCTAGGGCCTCCAGTTCACCAGTTAGTGGTTTTGGACCCCTGTCTGTGGAATATAGTACTCCCATTTTGGAAGTACAGAGGCTTAGCCTCCTTATCTGCAGGTGGCTTGTTGCTTTGCTTGTTGTTATACTTATTGCTTTTTGGAGGGTTCTTCCCTCCGGTTATCTGATTTCTTCTTGAGATTTGGCTGATCAACTTCTGCACCATCTCAATGTGGCACACCAATTTGAGAATCTCCTTGATTGAAGAGTGTTCTACAGATACTCCATGTACCTCAAGGACACCCCTTAGTATCAGGTATGGTAACCCTTTGAGGAACTTCCAATTGAATGAATACTTATCCAGGGGTCATACCATTTGGTATGTGCATCTGCACATGTCATTATAGAATATGAGCATTCCTTTCTCCAGGTTGTATTTAGTATGATCATATGTCATGGCCACATTCTGCACCAATGATTTGTGAACAAATTGCTGGAACATCTCGCAGACAAGTCATTTGAATGTCCACTGACCCCATCGTTGCTCAGGATTGTCTGCCTCTGTGAGGTACCATTTGAACGCTATGCCATCCAGATATGCTGAAGTGTATAGGACATGATCCTTGTCCCTTTCAGATCCAGTGACCTTGAGGATCCAATAGTATTTCAACAACTGGTTAATCCAGTTGTTGAACTTTTCAAGATCATCCTCGCCACTGTACTTAGTGGGCTTAGGCACATTCATTGCCTTCACTTCAGGTCCAATCAGGCTGCTAGGTCTTCTGACCTGCTTATATATATGCTGCACATATCTCTCCTGTATCTGTCCCATATATTGGGAATTTCCTGGGGTATAGCCCCTAAGGTACCCTTCTACAGTGACTCCCAAAACTGTTACAATGTTTGGCCATTTTTGAGTGCATGCAGTGTACTGCACCCACCTGTGGGAATCATGCTTAGCGTTGGTGGGACAAATAGTAGTACACACCCCTGGCTACCTATCGGTCCCTTGGTCATGTGATTCCGTCCAGAAATGGTGGAGATATACCTATTTAGAGACAGGCACTACATTGTAACAGTTTTGTCACTTTTGTTATGAACCATAGGATCTCTATGAAATGAAGTGGTAGTTGATGTTGTTTGGTGCCACAAATAAAGATACACATATCCACATGATGCCTGAGCTTGAAAATGTTCCCACACTCCTTGACTTTTAACCACCACCATCATGTGACCTCTCTCTGATATCCAAAAGCTCACTATCCTCTCTCAGCTTGATTCTGGGCTTTCTGTTCACTCTGTTGCCTCCAATACTGGTCTCAGCATTGCTACCATCTCTAGGCTTTGTTCCCAGGAGCATTCCACCCTCCAAAAGTCACTTGGGGGTCGTCCATCAAAGCTTTCCTCTACTGATATCTGGCATGCTGTTTGCCTAATCACCAGTAACAAGGCTGAAAATGCTGTCCAAGTCACCAAAACACTCTCCACCATCACCAATCAACCCCTCCATCCCAATACAGTTTGCCATCATCTGAAAAAGATTGGTATGAAGGCTGTAGTCAAGTCCAAATGGCCCCTACTCTCAGCCAAGCACCGTAAAGCAAGGTTGGACTTTGCCTATGCTCATAAAGATTGGACTATAGAGGACTGGAAGCAGGTAATATGGTCAGATGAGACCAAGATCAATCGCCTAGGATCAGATGGTCACAAATGGGCATGGAAAAAGACAGGGGAGGGGCTCAGTGACAGGCTAGTGGAAGTGACAGTAAAGTTTGGTGGGGGTTCTTTGATGATGTGGGGTTGTATGACTTGGCATGGGGTTGGGTATGCTACCAAGATTGATGGTAGGATGGATGGTGACCTTTACCTTCAAATTTTGAAGGATGAACTCCAGGATATCCTTGAGTTCTATGGGTTTAATCCTCCTGATACCATCTTCCAGCAGGACAATGACACTAAGCACACCTGCAAAAAGGTCAAGAAGTGGCTAGAGGAGCAGGAATTTAGGACCATGGTATGGCCTTCACAATCTCCAGACCTCAGCCCCATAGAACATGCCTGGTGTCACCTCAAAAGAAAGCTTGCAGACTATGAAGTGCCTCCTAAGGGTCAGGAGGAGTTGTGGAATAGGACTCAAGAGGAACGGGAGAAGATACCACCTGAGGTGTGTCAGGGATTGATTGAGAGCATGCCTAGGAGGATTCAGGCAGTTATTAAAGCCAAAGGAGGATATACCAAGTACTAATAAATACCAAATACCATAGTTGTGAATAAAAGTGACAAAACTGTTACAATGTAGTGCCTGTCTCTAAATAGGCATATCTCCACCATTTCTGGATGGAATCACATGACCCAAGGACCGATAGGTAGCCAGGGGTGTGTACTACTATTTGTCCCACTGACACTAAACATAATTCCCACAGGTGGGCGCAGTACACTGCATGCACTCAAAAATAGCCAAACATTGTAACAGTTTTGGGAGTCACTGTACTTGGGGTTGGCCATCATTCCTGGACTGATCTGTCCACACTGAAGGGTTTCTGTTCCTTCCAAACTGATTACAGTGTGTGGGGGAATCTCTTCTATCCTGATCATCATCATATGTAGGGTTTCCTCCAGGCAATCCTCTGCTGGGTGGGCTGCCTCCCAGTGGTCCACCTCCTGGAGGTCCACCTCATCCAGGTGGTCCTCCAAGTGGTCCTCTCCCAGGGGGAACATGCCCAATTCCACCTAACCCCATGTTGCCAGATGATCAGGGTTTGAGGTGACAACAGTCATTGTTGTGGTGACCATTGCCACTGTCAACATCATTGCTGTTGTCTGGAGAGAAGTCATCAAAGTACCTGGGGTTGTTTTGCCCTCCAGGATTATCCCTGGCTATTGCCTGATCCCTGGCAATTTGACTGATGTGTGCAGGATCATGCCCTGCTTTGTTACCATAGAGGTGACATGGTATGTTGGATGTCTGCCTGGACAAGTACTGAGGGTGGTTGGGCATGTTAGGTGCCAATCCTTGTTGCCTGGCGACAGGCTCCTGTGGATGTAGCTCCATGTTCTCCTCAGTGACCTCTATTTTTGGAGGTGTAGCTGTTTGAGGTGAGCTTGTTTCACTCATCAAGGGACTATACATCCCTCTTGACACTCCTTGGATTATGTGTCCGATCATGGAGACTTGTTGGGCACTCAGATTCACTCTGTGGTTGTCGAAGTCTCTGGGCCCCTGCCCATACATCCTCCATTGCTCCTGAACTCCTTCAAGGAAATGACTCACCACCCTATATGCAGTGAGCAGTTCCATTGGGACCTCGCTATTGAGGGCTTCATCAAAGCTGGGCTTCACTCCCTCTGTGAATATATGTCCAATAGGACTCTGAGTTCTTTGAGCTGTTTTGGACTCAGTAATAAGGACATCTGAGATGCCTGATAAATTAGTCATGAGTGAGCTCACAGTGGTATCTGATTCAGTGAGTGCAGTTTTGTCTCTCACCATTTCTCTCTTATCAGGAGTGTCATCAGTGACATTAGAGGGTTGAGCCGCATACCCTCCAGGCATTTTGCCTTTGCCTTTTCCTTGTTCTGGGTTGGATGCTGTCCCAGCACTCATTGACTCAACTCTTGGAGCTGTCACTCCCTTCTTCGGCCCAGTTGTGGACTTCTTGACCTCAGGAGGTCCTTTCTTGGTTTGTCATTTAGAGCTGGTAGTTGGAGGGTCATTTCCTCCTTTATCAGGTGGTTCTGCCACCATAGCCTTCACAGAGCTGCAAGTTTGTACATGATTTGCCATCATGAATTGTTATCCACACATTAAAAAAGTGTAACATTGTTAATACCATAAGTACTTAGATTGTGCAATAACATGAATCGGTATTCAATTCACTGTGATATGAAAAGTACAAAAAGTATTATGTGGGCTGTCTTAGCAACAGCCTGCCTTATATGTATTCTATGGGCACATGTGATTTGTGTATCACATGTACCATGGTATTGCAAATTGTGCTGTCCATCCTTTGACAGCTGTCACAGTGTGCAGTGCAAAGCACCATTACCCTATCTGGGCCTTAAGCCCCTATGGTACTAATCTAAGGGCTGTTAGCCCATCATCCTTATATATGGGCATTAGGCCCTTACAGTGAGGAGTGAGTTCAATATATTCTGAGAGGTGCTGACATAAGAAATGAGTCATGTGACCTACAATAGGTTCAACACAATGTAAATAAACCAAAACAACACTCTTGATTCCCTTCCACCACCATGAAATCTCTCTCCCCTACTCAAATCAACCAAATCATCTCTTTCTTGGATTTGAGTCAATCCACTTGTCAAATATCTGATTCCACTGGCATCCACAACTCTATCATCAGTAGAATTTGCTCTAGACTTTGTCCTGACATGGCTACATCCTCTGGTGGTCATCCTTCCCTCATAACACCCACTGACATGCATTATGCCATTCAGCTTATTGGGACTGGAAAGGCTGAAAATGCTGTCCAGGTCACCAAGGCACTTCAAGATGTCAAGAACCAGCCCATCTCTTCCCAGACTGTCTGCTGTCACTTGAGGAAAGCAGGGATGAAGGCTGTAGTGAAGAAGAAATGCCCTCATCTTACTGCCAGTCACAAGAAGGCCAGACTTGACTTTGCAGAAAGTCATAAAAATTGGACTGTGGAGGATTGGAAGTGGGTTGTATGGTCAGATGAGGCCAAAATCAATTGCATTGGGTCAGATGGGAAGAGATGGGCATGGAAAAAGGCTGGAGAGGCCTTAAATGATAGATTGGTACAGGGTACAGTCAAGTTTGGGGGAGGATCTTTGATGATATGGGGGTGTATGACTTGGGAAGGGATTGGGATGTCATGCAAGATTGATGGTAGGATGGACACTGACCTTTACATACAGATTATGGAGGATGAACTCCTACAAACTTTGGAGTTTTATGGCAAAACCCCAAAAGACACTGTCTTCCAACAAGACAATGACTCCAAGCACACCAGCAAAAGGGCCAAGAAGTGGTTTGCTGACCATAAGTTTAGGGTTATGATGTGGCCAGCTCAGTCCCCAGACCTTAATCCCATAGAACATCTATGGCTTTTGGTCAAGAGAAGGCTAGCAGAATACCCAGAGCCACCAAAGAGGATTACTGAACTTTGGAAGAGAGTGGAAGTGGAATGGGAGAAAATAGAGGTGGCAGAGTGTCAAAGGTTGATTGAGAGCATGCCTAGGAGGGTAGAGGAGGTCTTTAGAGCCAAAGGAGGATACACTTCTTACTAATTCATGATACCCCTAATATCAGCAACAAAACTGTTGCAATGACATAGTGGATTTAAAATGGTCATACCCCCACTGCTCCTGGTTCAAATCACATGGCCCTGGGGTCTATAGGTAGCCAGGGGTGCCCCCCACATTTCCTGTTACCAATGCTAAGCAAGGTTCCCATGCCCTAACTTGTTATATCACATTCACTACAATACTACCAAACATTGCAACAGTTTTGTTGCTCAGTGTAGGAGCCAGAGCAGAGTGGGAAAGAAGACAGGCCAAAGCAGGTCTCCCATGCCATCATCCAACACTCATATGTGAGGGAGAAGAACCCCTCACTGACATCTTCAACAACCTCTTATTGGACATCCCTTTGCAGGACAGAGGAGGCTTGCTGTATCCAGAGGATGAGGTAGTGTAGGAGTTGCTCAATGGTGACCAGTTTCCCAACCACTTCTTGAGAGAGTTTGTGCCTGAAGAGGTAGTGGAGTTGGAAAGACAAGGCTTTGAGGAAGCAGGTACCAGAGGCACCACAGCAACAGATACCCACACCCTCATCCCCATACCTGAAAGAATGCACAGATGGTATGTTTACATATCTGATATCAGATTCTTATGATATGATACCTACAATGAGTGGAATGGGATAGATGCACACTATCTTTGCCCTTAATCTGTACTATAATGACCTTTGCATAAACCTTACTAGACATTATGCAATTCATATATTTTTCCATTTCCCAGAATGTTAGGACCTGTCCAGATTTCTGCTGAGCAATGACAGCAGACACTTGATGCCATGAATCATTACTCACAATGGGTTTAGGAGCTTGAGAACCAAAGGATAGGGCTGGATCAACAGCTCATGCAAGTGCAACTTGCCTTACAGCAGGTAGTTAGTGACAGGCAAGAGGCTACACACAGGATAAGAGAGCTGATGGGGCTTCTTGGCTGGGTTGGAGCAGTTGGCCCTGATGGGCAATCCCAACCTGGTTTCTTTAATCAAGGACAAGAAGGAGGTGCAGGCACCTCTTCATCTAAAGTAGAGGTCTTCTTAGACCTGGGGTTATATGATGGTTCCCCAGCCAAGTTTGAAGAATGGTGGACCAAGATGAATGTTATGATTTGCCCCTATTCTTTTCTTTCTTTTCATCCTTGCTTATTGTTATTGGCATAACCCAATGCTTCTTCTTTGATAGAGTGCTTTAGAACATACAACATGTTCATCACACACCTTTATCTTTATTATCTTTGCTTCATATTCTTTCTGAACATTCTTTGCTTAGTCATAATTGTTCCATAACATTCTATGACTTTCTATTGTACAGTATATAAGTCTGAGTATTTCATTTCTTGTATTTCAGCTTAGTCCTACTCAATCTGCCTTGTTTCCCTTTGCTCCCCTCATTATAAACTCACTGCTACCTCTTTGGTAGGCAGACTTACACTCAAACCACCTGCTATATGTCCCAGCAGGAAGAACCCTTGACCCTGTGTGGCAAGTTCTTCATCTTTGCCTCAAATCCTTGACCCTGTATTTTAGTTCTTTGAGTCTATGCTCATTCCTACCCAGACCAAGCATAACAATGAAGGCTGGATTGGATTGCAACCTCAGGCAATTCATGCAACAAGACACTGCTGGAAATATGGAGCTGCACAGTGTCAACCAAGCATATGCCATCCTTGCTTGCCTAAAAGGGGCACAAGGTGGCCACTATGTGGACATGGAGCTGACAAAGCTTGCCAACAGGACCAGTACCTTGACAAACTGGGACCAGTTACAAATTGAAACTGAAACAATCTTTCACAATTACAAAAAGATTTCACCCAAGATAAGCTGATGAAGCTAAAACAGGGCAAATGAGGAATCATCGATTTTATAGCCAAATGGCTAAAATATTACCACATCACCAATCTCAACAACACCTCGGGGGTGTATTTGCTGGAAGGGGCAATCACCTCTGAAATAAGACAAGAATTGTTCAAAGGGCACCACCAGATCATGGTGGAGCATACCTTGAATGAGATCAAGACTATTGGCTTTCAGATCAAGGCCTTTAGCAGATTCCAAGAAGTGGGAGATGCAAGCCCATCTACTCAAAAGATTATGCAAAGTGCAGTGCACATAAACACCACCAATGACAAGGGTAAGGCCAAGAAAGGTGCTTGCTTCAATTGTGAGAAGGAGGGACACCTTTCTTGTGACTGCATGAAACCAAAACTTGAGTGTCCTGAGTATAAATTCCTAGGCAATGCCCACAAAGATACATTTAAAGAGGGATTGGAAAGTGTGATGAGAGGTTCTGATTGAACAACCAATAAGTTGGAGGAAGAGTTGGCATAAAGCATGTACTATGGAACAATGAAAGGAAATACAGTTGACTCCCTTATAACTCATGCCTTTTTGGATTTCCCATGTTGGTTTGCAGGGATTTTGTAACCATAACCCATAACTCATATTCAAGGTCAGATATTACCTTATTCAGAATTATTATTATATAATACTTTTTATGAATCATCTCAGAATGGCAATAGTGATCTGAAACTTCAACTTTGTTGTCATGAAACCTGTTGAGATCCTCAAAAAGGGTATATCAAAGCTTTGAAATCAAATCCATGATCAGAAAGGGCAACTTGAGGACAAGCTAAAGGCTGGCCAACATATGTCAAGCAGTGATGATGAGTGGCTAGACCATGCTGGAATTCAGGAAATTCAATTGATGAAGATGAGATGTGAGGCACTACAGGCAGTGGCAGTGTTGCAAGGGTATGTTGTAACACTCAATGACTCTTCCTTTGACCATAGGGTGAAGTCAATCTTGCAGTGATTTGACTGGGAGAGTTGTTTTGTTGGTGAATCACTGAAAGTTGTAGTTGAGTGCAGGTATAGATGAAAGTGTGAGAATAAGTGTGAGCATGCAGATGCAAGTACTTGAAAGAGAGGAAAGGAGATGAAAGGAGTCTATCTTGCTATGGAACTCTGAGGGGAGAACCAAGAGACTTGATTGAGGAGTTTCTTGGGGATCTATTGGCTTATATACTACTTTACATGTTTGTCTGAGTTGTACATAGATTGTAGATAAAGTGTCCATGCACATCTGGTGAGGATGTGGCAGCATAGCCACACATGTATAGTCTGTGAGGGAAACATTCCATAGAAGCATGGTGTGGCAGGTTTAAAAATAAAGTGAACATAGGGGCCAACATGCCCTAGGCATAAGGCAAGTCCAATCATGACATGTGTGATGGAAATCAAAGGTGAAACCATGGTCCATGAGTCCATGAAGAAGTGAAAAATCAAATGGGTCCATATACCTGTAAGCAAAAGATAAACATACACTTAGATGTCAGCTGTTGCTGACATATACACCCCATCAGGGGCTAAAAACAGAAAAAGAAAAAGAAAAGAGACATAAGGAAAGGGAAGATATACATCTGTAATAGTTGGGATGCAAGGCTTGAAAGGTGGCAAGTTAACTGCATATTTCAAACATAAATAGTAGTTTAATGATTAGTACAGGTGCTACAATACACTAGAATCTATAATCTGCCAGCATGAGGCACATTTTTTGAAAACCCATACTTCCTCATAACCCATGGTTTTGGGTCCTTCCCAATGTGCATGGGTTATAAGGGAGTCAACTGTACTGTACATTAGGCTTATGAAGAAAGAGGTAAGGGGGCACCTGTGCCCCTGTCACATCCCTGACTCTGTGAATGCCCTAGAGAGTGATGTAAGATTGGTTTCTAGTCCCACTACTCCTGCCAGCTGGTTTTAAACATGTGAATCTCCTAATTAGTGATGTCCTAAGTGGTAACTGACATGATAAAAGGGAGGGAACAACTGACATGATATGATGGTAACAAATGCAGGCCACTATGTGGCTTAGCATGGGAAGGGAAAAGGGATGTGGTATGGGAAAGTAAATGAAGTGTAGGCAGAGAAAGGGTACCTTTGAGACAATTGTGTGGGATAATGTTGGCACATTGTGTGTTGTAGATATCCCTTGTCTCTTCCCCCAACTTATCCTCCTGTTTGCTTTTCAGCAAATTCCTTCCATGAGTGATGTGTGGAGGTGTGGTAGCCATCATGTTCATTGGGTGCATGTGAGATGGAAACACTTGGTGGAGTCCATGTAATGAAGGAGTGGGTCAGTTGAACTATGATTGGTGAGAAGATACTTCAAATTGTTAGCTCTACAACCTGGTGACTAAGTTGATGGTCTCATACTCCATAATTTTTCTGACCAAAGTCTCCTTGGCAATTAACCTCATCTTGTCTGTGTTCTGGAACATATTCCATGATGGCATATATAGTTCAGAATCATACATAATCAGAGTCTGAGTCTTTTCAGTTGGATGCCAGTTATGTAAGTCTACCTACCAAAGATGTAGCAGCAAGTTATGATGAGGGGAGTAAAGGAGGAATAAGATAAGATTGAACAGGAAAGCTAAGATACATGAGATGATGTAGCTGAGCTTATATACTATGGATGGAAAGTCATAGAATGTTGTAGAATATCTATGACTAAGCAAAGAATGTTCAAAAAGAAAAAAAAGAAAAGATAACAGCAAAAGATAACAGCATGCAACAAACATGTTGCATGTTTTAGAGCACCCTATCAAGGAGAAGCATCAGGTTAAACTGATGAATAGTAAGCAAAGATGACAAGTAAGAATAGGGGCAAATTGTAACATTACTCCTTTAGTACATTTGAATCTACAGTGAGAAACAAGAAGAAGGAAAAGGAAAGATGAACTTAAAGGTTCATACAATAATTATCACTGGGGGAACCAGTCATGTTTGCATAGGCAAAGGCATTATAGTTCAGATATTCAAATTCCTCATCAATCTATTGATCCATCAGTTGGAAGCTCAGATTGGCAATGGAGTTTGGTATTGGAATGACTTGGTGTTGGTGATGGTGATGAGAAGAAGAGGGAATTGAGTGGGTTAGGATGGATAGGAGGGGATGAAAGATGCTGGGTAAGGGGGTAAGTGGAGGTGGAGGAGTTTTGGGATTTGTGAGAACCATGAGAGGAGTAGGA
>JBBPMV010000617.1:0-13437 GCA_038090495.1 Heimioporus retisporus | reverse complement strand
ACACAATGAAACCATCGATCTCGAGACCACGGAAATGAAGAACGGCGAGTCTGTCGCCGCACTACGGAAAATGGTGCTCGGAAAAGTGGAGTACAAAGATGCTCAGACTGTGTGAGCGTCATTCCCTCGGTCGTGTTCTGCCATCTGATTATCCTGTAGGCCCGGGAAATATCTTGCGCTTGATTGTGAGATGGTTGGTGTGGGGATCGAAGGCAGCGAGTCCTCTCTGGCGCGCGTCAGCATCGTCAACTACACGGGCGCCGTAATCCTGGATGTCTTTGTCCGGCAACGTGAACGGGTCGTGGACTATCGAACTCAGTGGAGTGGAGTCCGTAGTACGGATCTAGCTGACTCGGGTATGCACGTCATTTGTCACTCTGCCGGCGCTGACGATCCCTCTCTTTTTTCAACATAAACAACGACAAAAGCGAAGCCCTTCAAAGAGGCTCAAAAAATGGTAGCAGACCTGATCAAGGACCGGGTACTCGTTGGCCATGCAATATACAACGACCTCAAGGTATGGATATTGTGCATATATAGTACTTTCGTCGCGACTTTATGTGTATATAGGCACTTTTACTCTCACATCCCTCTCCACAAATTCGTGACACCCAATCGTTGGCACATAAACACCGTGTGGTTAAATCCCGTCGCCCCGCTCTGCGTGTCCTTGTGAAAGAAGAACTTGGCATTGTAATCCAGGCTGGCGAACATAGTAGTGTAAGCGATATCATCTCCACGCATCATCGTTTCTGACATCAATTGAATAGGTGACGGATGCACGTGCCACGATGGCAATTTTCCGGTTGTACAAAAAGCAGTGGGAAAGTGGTTTCAGGCCACTCTCGAAGGTCCTTCACCTGCAGTTAGGAAACAAGCACGATAATTTAGCGGGTAAAGGTAGTACGCCTACTAAGCCCACATATACAAGTGGCCAGAAACGAAAACTTGAAGATAATCCTCAGCATGGTGGCAGGTCGGATGAAGCATCGAATTCCTCATCGCGAGGACGGTCCAATTCACCAACTGCGTTGAGTATACCCCGTTCCCAAACTTCAACAGCGCATATATCCATTCTACCTCAACGTCACAAACGGGCAAGTAGGTTTCAACCCAAGACAAACATGACGCAACGGAATGGAACCTCCTTGGGGATATCCACTGTCATCAAGAGAGCTGATGGCCTGAAGGAAGTGCGAGGGAAGAAAAGCACTAAGGGAAAAACGAGTGTAGGCAAGGGCAAGGATAAGTGGTGGAAAAACATAGGAGGTGGGGAAAAGGGAGAAATTGGGCTGTAGTCCTGGGGCAATGCCTAGGAAGTTCTTGTTGGAAACCCAGACTCGCGTTAGCTAACCCCTGCTTATATAATCATACGGTACAGTACGCGTGTCGATAATTAGGGCCTGGTTAGCACATGTTTTTTTAACGATAACGTGGTGGGAATCCAGTGTATTTAAGCGGTCTGTTATCGTTAACAAGCATGTACTAACCAGGCCCTTAGTCTAACAGTGGTTCTTGACCCCGTCGCTCTTCGCCCGAGACACGTCGTCTCTCACAGTTCTTCCAAGTACAAGGGGGTTTGTGCGCTAGTGTGAGCATCTTACCCCAAGAATAAATGTTGATGATGCTTATTGTCGGTTGGACCTCGGTTTGCGAAGGTGGTGTATATGTCATCGATGGACCAAGAGGTCGTACCTCTTGAAGAAAGAAAGAAAGGAAAGGAAACAAAATGCGGCGTACATGTCCATTCGCAGCAGTGAGTGGTATGTAAACATCACATATCTTGATTCAACCCAGTCTACATATCCCGGACTAGGACTAAGCTCCGTCAACAGGAATATGCATTACAAAACACTCTTGTACGTGGATGGGTTTGCGACTCATCACAGTGAGAGCCTCGCCTGCGGATTATCGTGTTCACTCCCGCCAATGAGTCGCCACGTGTGTATAAGCATCCCGTCGCTCTGTTTGTTCTTTATTTCTTCACAGATCGGCAAGCCAGCCAGCATAATGACGTGTTCGTTCCGCAGGAACCAGGAAAGGTGGGGGTTGTTGACAAATCTTTCGTGCGTATAATACATCGCCCTGATTTTGTCTGCCAGAACCCACGCACACGCCAGTCGTGGATCGTCTTGCGTGGGACCTCAAACGTGTCGAGGAGAGCTGCCAACAGCGTCGCGTAAATAACAGTGCTGGATATATTATTGTACAGTCCAACTTGCACCTGTATCTTGCCCATGGACAAAAGTGTGGTGGAACCCATAATCCTTCCAAGTCTGACCATGCCTAGAAACGTCTTCCAGTGACGGATGGCGAGCGCGCAATACCCTTAGATAAGCACATTACTCGTACAACTAGGATCTCTTGCGACACATGGTCAGCGGGGTCGGCAAAGGTTCCCAAAAAGGATCACACACCCTACATCACATGTTACTATGCACATTTCGAGTCTGAAGGAAAGTGTAATGCCGTAGGGTGTCATTCGCTTATCACAAAACCTAGTTCATCTCTTTGTGCTCGATTCTCGACACCTTGTGGGTGTCTGTATATCGTTTCTTGCGAGTATGCTCGGAGTCCATGTCCGATGCAGTTGCTCGCTTGGCTTGAATACAAAATGAGCAACCTTCGATACGGGGAAAATTGCTACTCATACCTTTCCTGTTTGCGTCCAAAACTTGTTTCACGTACACACCGAGATCGTCTGCAGGAGCTTCAGAATCACTGTTTTGGCTCGACCATGGGATCGCCGATTCTTGCAAAGGCGGGGAATGTGGGCAAACATCCAAGAGGTGCTGGATGGTAGAGACCACTGTCTCCGAAGACGGTCGCTTCTCCATCGATAACCAGCATCTCTGAATAAAATCCCAGTGTAAATTGTGCAAAGTCGTACATTCCGGTCGGCGAGGATTTTAGCCCTTGGCCAAGCGCAAGACGATAGCAGCATCATACCGCACCTCCGACCGCTGCTTGCCTGACATGACCTGATGAAATATCAGCATCAACCACGAGCAAGCGCTCAGGAAACCAGCCTGGAGAGCGAGACAGCCAAACGAATATATGTCGCTCTTGGGTGTTGGAACGTAGGTCTCCTCTGATGTGACGTGCTCTGGTGCAATCCAACGCAAAGCACCCGGTCGAACGGTAGACCTCTCGAGATAAGACAGTGCCTCAGGAATGCTCCCCACCAAGGAGGCAAATCCGAAATCGACTAAGCGGGCAGTGCAACATCCATCAAGAAGAACGTTGTTCTGCTCTTCTGTCAGAGTATAAAAACAGTGATGATTTACTGGTACGCACGGAGTTCAGGTCCCCATGTACGATCGAGACAGAGTGTACTACATCAAGATATTAATCCAGGAACCTGTGGGTGGAAAGGATGACTTACAGTAGTCCAGTCCATGAGAAATGTCGAGCAGCTGTCAGAAAGTCAAAAAATATTGGTAGAAATCAATTTTAGTGGACGTGCCAATTTGAGTCGGTGACTTTCACCAAGCTCGTTACTATGGTTTTCAAGGAAGTGATGAAGAGATCCGTCCGGCGCCCACGTCGATACCAACGACAAAACCCCTTGCATTCTAAATCCATATGCAATGCCTAGGAACGGAACGATATTGACATGGTCAAGTCGCCTCCAAATCCCGAGCTCTCTGCGTACCATCTATAAGGAGTATTAAAGATATCTTCTGCGAGCATGTAATATGCACCTTTGTCAATGTATCCTCCATGCCTCCATCCAACGAAAAACTAAATCGGAATGCCTTCACGGCGACCTAAGCGAGGAGTAAACGAAATGCAGCCTGAGCAATGGAAGAATCGTACCTCTTCATCTGACGAATTATGACAGTACCAGCATCTATACACATCACCAAAACCGCCCGAAGCGATGTACCTATCACTGGTTTTGAAGATGGAGCATGTGAGGTCCGGTGGAGGGAGGATGCTGGACCTAACGAGTTTAGTGTTGGTCAAATCCCGGGAGCAAAACTCACTTGAATTTGGATTTCTGATGCTGCTCATAACCGGAGGCGGTGAACAAGGGTTGCTTCCACAGATATATCTTATAGTCCAGTGTATAAGCCGCCACAAATCTACCAGAGGGGGAAAACCGGACAGCCTGTACACCTGCTCCATGTTGCAGAGGCTGTCCGATAGGATGGCCAGTAGCGGTATCCCAGAAACGAATAGTTTGATCCCAGGAAGTGCTCGCAAGAATCGACCCATCTGGGGAAATAGAGAAAGAAGTTATTCCACTTCTGTGCCCTGTCCATAGCTCCCCAATTTGTTCTCCTGTTTGCGAATTCCAACAGCAAATTGTTTCGTTCAGTGGCAAGAAGAGTTTACTGCAATCACGTGACCATACCACCTCCTAGCTGGTACCACCTTTTTTAGGCCTACTTGAAAGGACAAGTTCACAACTGTCAATGTCATAATGCGAATGCCATAGAGGGTCACGCATGCAAGTTTAGTTCCATCCGGAGAGAATGCCATATAATAATTGAAGTCATCGACTTCGAATGATCGTTCGATCGGCCATTTTCCTTGAGGTTTGGAAACACGATAAATCAACAGCTTCCTGCTACCGACCGCGGCCAGTTGACCGTTCAGTGAAAGAGCAATATGTGGGTATTCTTCTGGGTGAGTCCATTGTGTGACAAGTATATGCGTTTCGATGTCCCACACTTTGACCCTGTGTCTCCAGTCGCTACTGATAATTGTCTCGCCATCCGAAGTCACAGCAAGACTGTCCACTTTATCCTCATGTTGCATGGATGGTCCATCTTGCCCACCAATTCCCAGATCCCAGACCCTCACAACCCTGTCAATATGACCAGTGACAATACGGCTTTCGTCAGGGAGGTATGTAAGTGCATGCGAGGCAATTGACACCCTAGCGTCTATAACTTGAAGTGGCTGAGAATCTTTGTCGGGCCGCTGCAGAGTGACGCTCGACATGGATATGCTATGACTGTGGGTGGTCAACAGAGTTTCCTATCGATGTGACCTGTGTAGTGGCTGCGAGGAAGAAGGTAGGATACAACGGCAGGCTTCACAGCATCTGACGTGGTAAGCGTGCGGTGGGCAGTGCAACATGCTTCTCTTTGGTGCCCAGCGGTCCCTATCCTTGTGCATGGTTCACGTCTAAGTGCTCAAGGAACGTTGGGATTTATTGATGCTAGCGGTCTTAGGATCGGCCCCAAATCACATACGGAGCTGGGAGACGTGTCCTTAATCGTAGCAGATCGACCACGCATCGACGCCGTTGTGGGGACAATGAAATAGACACATGATGATGCGGCCGGACGGTAGTGCGTTTCATGTTGTACTTGTCCGAGCAACCGTGACATTGATAACAGATTCAGGCCATTCGGGAGTGCTACTTGAGTAGTAGTACTGGTAGCCTACGCAGTTACTGTCGTAGTTGGATTTCGGAGTTGTCGAGGTGCGTTCGCTGATACCGCTGGCCGTCACGGTGGCACGTGTTTATTATTTATTCAGAGTCTTCGGCTTGGCTTCAGCCGCCATGCTTCCCTATTGTGCAGCGCAGAAGGTTGAAAATGCTTGGAATTGTATGGGTCGCATACGTGTTAATCGGTAAGTATGCCTCTTTATCGTTGCTGTACGGATCGTATTCTGTTCGCTTGTGCTCCATCCATTCACATGGGTGCCATATAGGATTTATTTGCAGAAACCTGAACTTGCTGCACTGTGGGGAGCGACCCGTTTTTGTATTTATCCGCCGATTTACAAACGGCTGTGATGGTCGTGAGTGCTATCCTAATGTAATTTTCTGGTTGCATCGTGGAGGCAAACGATACAGCCACAATAGATAACGAAGGAAGCACATCTTCCCGGAAAGATCCGGGAAAGTTTGGATCACGCATACTTTGGCAAGTTTCTCCGCCCTTAGAGCGGTGCCGCACGCTCTGCTACCCAAGCCATGGCCAGAACATGCCACCAATGTCATGGCCACTCGGACGGTTACAGCGAGGCTAATCTAAAACGCTGTGCCGGCTGCCAAAAGGTCTACTACTGTTCGACCACATGCCAAAAGGACGATTGGATCGCGCACATTTTCGATTGCAACCCAAAGCGCCCGCTCAATACTGCTGACTATCTTGCACTTGCGGCCCGCAAGAACGTGTTTCCTGCACATCAACAAACCTTTGAGGATTATGGATTTAGTCGTGCAGTAAATTCTCTGGATAGAGTCAACCTACTTGGCTTGTACATTGGTATGCGTCGAAATTGTCTATAGGCCCGTATTCTTTCTCTTTGACACGGATATTTTCATATCATTCTGGCAGGTCTCTTCGAAGTGTTGAAGATTCCATCCAAGGCAATCCATGACTGGCGAATCCGTGGTGTGTTGGTGGAACAAATCAAAGCTGCATTCTACAAGCTCCCAGAACGATCAAGAGGCGAATATTTTTCTTGGTTCCTACGGAATGAACACATCGTCGCACTCGCCGGTCACCCTGTATCCATGGAAACATGGACGAAGGAGGGCGATACGATGGTGCAAAACGCCTGGAGATTCATCGGAGAGAATACGAATGACTCCCCATCTCAGATCCGGGCTGAAATTGCGCGTAGATCCGACGAGGAACAGGGCTCCTTTTGGCTCTACGTCCACCTCTTGTCGCGAGCCCACCCCGGTCCGAGCGATGGACGCTGGGTCGAGTTCGGATTCGCATCCTGCGCATCGGAGGAGGAGGAAATGGAGCTGGGTTGTCAGTACCAGCGCCTGATTTGCATGTGTCCCTTCTCAGAATTCTGTGACGCATATGGCAAGGGGCGCCTAATCGACCTCTTTCGCTCGAAGGGGCTGCAGGTGAAGAATAGCGATCACTTTGCGGACGTTGTTTGTGGTCCTCGAGGAGGTCGCAAGTCGGTATGGCGCCTGAAGGCGCTTGTGCTACAAGACGAGGATGCAGGAGATGAGCCTAGGATCGTGCCTCCGGTAATGGCGGATTATGGGTTTATGAATTGTCAGAATGCGTCTGAAAGACGACAGTTGAAGCGGGTATACAGAGCGTTTTTTCAGACGCATGATGGGGATCCTTTCGCACTGCACGAGGCAGCGATCCGAGGAGAGCTTCATGGTTATCTTTCGAAACATGTGCAAGGTCTACGAGATCCAAAGTTTCGGCGGTTGATGAAAAATATGTACCCTCTTCAGCGTACGTGAGTGTGCAACGTATGGTGTTTGCCCTCGTACTAAGTAGCGTGTACGTCGTCTGTTTACTCAATTGTAGAATACTTAGTGGGTACCAATATGACTTGAAAGATAGGCTTGATGCCTACGTGGGAAGTCTTCTACGTCCCACGATGAAAAACGTATGATCCGGGCTAGTTTGTGCACTTCTGGCCGATCGCATACTCCTTGCCAAATTCTTGCCCTGTTAATTCCCATGGCCCGATTATGCCATCGATGTCGTGGTCGATTCCACAAATACGATCAAGCCAATCTTAAGCGCTGTGCTGGTTGCCAAAAGGCCTACTACTGCTCGACCGCTTGCCAAAAGTACAACTGGGTCGAACATATCTTTGATTGCAGACCGAAGCGCCCGATAAATACCGCAGATCACCTCGCACTCTCTGTCCGAAAGGACTTCATTCCGGGGCACCCCCAGACGTGCGAAGACTATGGGTTCGATCGTGCGTCTACCGCTGACGACAGACTTCAATTGTTTGGCTTGTATGTCTGTGAGTGGCGTATCGAAGCCTCATGCACGCATTTCTAAACGAACCCGAAAAGGTCTCATTCAAAATTTACATATTCCGCCGCAGACAATCCACGATTGGCGTGTTCGTGGAGTGTTAGTAGACGAAATTAAAGCCGCGTTTTTTAAATACCCAGACCATTCTCGAGGTATCTGCTTTTCCTGGTTCTTGCAGAACGAACATGTCGTCGCTTTGGTAGGCCAGCGTCTTGCCGGAACGGAAGATGAGCAAGAAGATTTGGTGGTAACACGTGCATGGCAATTCATCGGGAGAAACGAAGGCGAACCTACGGAAGTCATAATCAATGCGATCGCGCGCAAATCCATACAAGAGCAGCAGTGTTTTTGGCTGTACGTCCTTCTCCTGTCGGGGATAATTCCAGGCCCCAACGATATCAAGGGGCTCTGGATCAATTTTGGATTCGCGTCGTGTGTGTCGGTAGAGGCGGAGAAGAAGCTTGGATCGCAGTATCTGTGCCTGATCGAAAAGTGTACCTTTCTAGAATTCTGCGACGCATATCGCGAAGGGCGGTTACTCGAGCACTTTCATTCCGTTGGGCTGCAGGTGGCCAACAGCGAGCACTTTCATGACATCGTTCGCGGGTCAGTGGGGCGCAAATCCGTGTGGCTTTTAAAACGATTCGTGTTGCAAGAAGATGGTGATGAACGCGAGCCGTATGCGGATCCCGTAATGGAGAAGGTTTATGGGTTCATAAACTGTCAAAATCTGTCTGAAAGGCGGCGGTTGAAGCGGGTGTACAAGGCGTACTTCGAGACTCATGGTGGGGATCCAATATTGCTGCACGAGGCTGTGATGCAAGGGGATATATATGGCTTCTTGTCGAAACAAGTGCGAGGTCTACGAGACTCCAGGTTTCGGCGGCTGATGAAAAATACATACTCTCTTCCAAATGTGTGACCGTCAATGGACGATGTACTTCTTGCTCACTGCACTTGCCTTCCTATAGTGGCAATTCCATGATTTTTCTGAGTATTCATGAAATCATAGTCGAACCTGGGCTTTCGGGGGAAGGTAATCGCGGTGGAACACAGAATTTTAACGACTCGGAAAACACCGAGATATCAGTTGATTGTTTGATTACAAAGCGGCTCTCGCGAATCCCAACCAACGTGTGCTACACACTATCCATGGTCAGAATACCTACCGTCGATATTGTTTGATTACCTGTCAAAAGCGCGACAGGGAGTCAATACAGCCAATTATCTCTCACTATTCCTATTGGCTTGGTTGAGCCTGCTTACCCAGCACTCTCAGAACACGCAAGGGTTACGGGAAGTTCAGTCATGTTGTTGCACATAGCACTTTGGAGCTCGGGTGGAAGTATTTGCGCCTATGACGCTGTTTGATATTTTCAGAAATCTTGACAGTTTGTTCCCGTAGGCAGAAGTTGCAAAGACGGTCAACGTGCTACACTCATCTTTCCATTCCGTCTAGTTTCCATCGTTGAAGCATATTTGGGATACCCTCTGATTCCTGTTCCAATGATTGGCTCAGATGGGCCTCAAGCCCGCTCTGATCCTGGGAGGTGTATCGACCCGTATTACTGTTCGAAATGCCCCTACAGGTACTTACTGTACGAGTAACTTCACAATGCCTATTTTCGACCCATAGTCAGGCCGCGGGACGTACTGGTTGTTTCACTTTAATTTTGTCCCGAGTCCCATTTACCAACTTGAAGCGCGGTGCAGACTTGTTGGCGAACTTCTCGGTCGCGTCTGCCAGTATGTCCCGCGACACGGTTACCAAATTAACTTGGCCTTGCCAGCATGAGCCTTGCGGAATCGGAATTGTAGCGACCCGATACGACACTGGCTTCCTCCTTTTAGGAACGATTCTTGAATCCCATTTTATTTTAGGATATATTTGTGACTGTTAATTGGTGAGTACAAAGTTCATGGAGTGAAATACTGGCGTCCAATCATTACGTATGTAACAAATCAAACTGTCCACAAGTTTCCGATCGGACTCAAGTGTCAACAAAAGCCACACCACCGTATCCGAGTCGTCCATCTAGATATCATAAACTCCTGTGGCGTTCTTGTCGGCTGCAATTGGTGCTTTAACTCGCACACGGGGCCGATTTGCGACCCAGCTAGCAAGGTTCCACTATCTCTGCATTCAAATATCAGGAAGATCCTGCAGCGAGATTGATGGAAACGGACGAAACTTCATTAAAGAGGTGTTGATTTCTAACTCATGTAAGTACTGTCGGAAATCCGGTCTCGCGTTAGTTAATACCTCGCTTACTTAATCGTACGGTACAGTACGCATGTCGGTAGCTAGTCTAATTCAGGTCCGAATCTCTAATACTAACGTCAAGCCTTCAATGCTTGAAATGATCGTGTTGAATCTCGGTCGTGTGATACAGTTGCTGACAGATGCCGTGTCGTGTTTCAGATTTGTCAGAATATGAATCCCAGAGTGGTTTGATAATCTGGTTCGACAATGAACAACATACCGATATGGTTACTACTAGTACTATTTGCCGTCTTTTCTGAACGGAAGTGAGTCTTTTATCTAGAACCTGGTAGGTTCAATCATATCATGATATGTCTCACAGTTCTGCTGTCATCCCTCGTACGTTGGTTCCCTGTACGTACGGAGTTCGCCAGTGGTACTTAATGGCACGCCTTGAGGTGGAGATTCCAACACACTCTCCTGTTACTCATGTCTGTCGCAAAAGGGACTGCTCTTATCACCGGCTCTGCTCAAGGTATTGGGCGTGCTATTGCACTTCGTCTTGCCAGGAATGGGTTCGATATATCCCTAAACGACCTGCCTTCCAAGGTTGATCAGTTGCGGGATGTCGCCAACGAGATTGACGCGTTCGGCAGAAGAACTTGCATTGTCCCTGCGGATGTCTCTCTCGAGAAGGATGTAGAAAGCATGGTCCAAGAAACAACGAAAGTGCTTGGAGGGCTCGACGTTGTGGGTCCCCCTCATCACCTGCGCTGATATCAAACTTGATCTGATTTCCCCATTCAGATGGTGGCAAATGCAGGAGTGGGTCCATTATCAGAGTTCCTCGCAAGTAGGTCACAGTTTTTCATTGTTGCTTCAACAATTCGCATGGCCACCATGATATTGTAGCTGGAGTCGATGAGTGGGAGCGTGTCATGGCTATCAACGCTCGTGGGACATTCCTGTGCTACAAGTATGCGGCAGCGCAGATGATAGCACAAGGACGTGGAGGGCGGATCATTGGGGCAAGTTCCGTCGCCGGCCGGAGGGGTTTACATTTAGGTCCCCATTATTGTGCAAGTAAATTTGCTATCAGGGGGTTGACACAATCTGTTGGTGAGTCTCTGAATCGTAGCGGTATTTCCTTGTTCTCGACTGAGGCTTGTCATCGCAAAAGCACTGGATCTTGGTCCGCACAATATCACAGTGAATGCGTATGCGCCAGGCGTTATCAGGACCCCGATGGGTACGTGATATACTCGCGATGTCTTCAAGTCGGTGAAGCGAGTCAACTTTATGAACAGCGGAGGCTGCATTCGCACCTGGTGGCCCGATTGAGACCTTAGACCAAAATTCGATCCAATCGGTCCTGGGTGTACGTGCACAAGACACGCATTCGGTCATGCTAATCTTACCCGTTCATCGCCGGTAGATCCTCAACAGTAAGCCTATCAAAGGTGAAGGCACACCAGAAGATGTTGCGGGTATAGTCAGTTTCCTTGCCTCGGGTGAAGCGCGTTTTATCACTGGCAAGTATTTGCTCATCCCCTCCGTTCGCATCTACTGAAACATGGCGGTTTAGGTCAATGTGTAAGTTTCACCCTTCCTCGCCCATACTAATTTGATCGGAATTGCGTGTTAAATAAACCTACAATAGATTTCTATTGATGGGGGGGTGGCCATGCCCTAAGGTAAGTTATGGCGAAAGTCTTGCAAAGGTTTGGCTCGGTATCGATCCTCTGACACAAGAACGGAGGGTGGGAATCGTGGTTGTGATACGGTCAGGAGACCTGTGTAGATGGATCTATGGAATGAGCAAACTAAATTTGACCCCAGTGCGAAGCTTTGCTTAGAACGTAAAGCCCATCTCTAGAATCTACAAGCAAGTTGCCAGTGACCTTTGCAAGAGCGAGGTTAATGGGTCGAACAGGATTACATCCTCCTGTCAGCGGTGGCTCAGGCCCCTGAATTTTGTCACGCGCTTCGTCGATTACCAACTTGTGGTATGACTTCCGTGGGCTATCTACGAAGTTCAGCTTAGCACCTCCAGCCAACCAGGACGTGATACACATAGTGAAAATTTGTGCTTTAGACTTGCAGTTAAATTTAGTCACACGACTGTAATTAAGTATTCTCCATCAGTACGAATCAGGTCATACAATTATTTTGGCACGCCAGGGATCAACATGATACTTTTTTTTCGTAATGCCACCTCATCCCCACGCTTAAGATCGATTACGCCTCTTCGTCCACTATCCTGTCGTCGCAGCTATAGCCTAGTGTTGTCACGGTGTCACGGTGTCACGGATACTTTGAAAATTGCGATGTGGCCGATCTCAGTCGTCGCATAAAGGGTCTAGTCTTGTTGTCCCACCGCGCGTCAGAAGGTTAACCGAGTAGCGCAGGTGTTTCACTTAAAACTCAGTATAGTATCTTCAGCGTCGTACGACACACCAGTCTTCAGCTTCAGTGGGATCCGAGTCAACGACTGCGATCTCATTCGTGAACAGGATGTCATAAGTGTGCGAATCTGAAGTAGTTAGCGCTAACTAACATTGCATACATCCTACCGTACGCGAATAACGGATGGCAGTATATCTGTTGTCAGTGGGCCACTTTCTTCGAGGGTCCGTCGGCGCAACACGAAGTTGCATCCTAAAGTGCATACATTACTTCCTTCGAGACAGATGTGAGGTCTCCAAGATTTTGTTTAATCTTTTCTTATACAAGCAATGGGTGGTGCTCACCACATATATAATTTTGCATCCTCGTTCACAAGTAGGATAAGTAGGATAAGCTTTCTGTATCGTGTGACTCTCGGTAGTTCCTGGAGTTTTAGTCACAGCCGGTCACTTCAAACCTGCTAAGAATGCAAGAGAAGTATCATGGTGAATTGGCCGACCGAAATGAGTTGGCACTTTATGGGATGTGGAAAGTGGAAGCTTCGAATGACGCGTCCTGCCACGTAGTAAATCGGAAAATCCCGGTGTTGGATAAATTTCCACCCATCGATCAGTCATCGATCGCATTACATGCTCGCCCATGGTTCGGACATGCCACCAGTGTCGTGGTCGCTCGGACAATTATAAAGAAGCCAATCTCAAGCGTTGTGCTGGCTGCCAAAAGGTCTACTACTGCTCAAATGCTTGCCAAAAGTACGACTGGGTCGTGCACATATTCGACTGCAATCCCAGACGACCAATCAATACAGCCGACCACCTCGCACTTGCAATCCGCAAGAACTTGTTCCCGGATCATCTTCAAACGTGCGAGGATTTTGGTTTCAGTCGTGCCGTCAGCACCAATGATAGGTTCAACCTGCTTGCATTGTACATCGGTATGTACTGTAGAAGTTGTCGATGTACACGTTTCCCGTCTCATGCACGGCCTTGCGTGTCCATTGCACACTCTGACAGCTCTCATACGAGTAATGGAGATCCCGCCGAAGACAATCCATGATTGGCGTGTTCGCGGGGTATTGACAGATGAAATAAAAGCCGCATTCGGGAA
>JBBPMV010000616.1:0-13437 GCA_038090495.1 Heimioporus retisporus | reverse complement strand
TTTCCAGTGAGGAGGAGTGTTGAGATTGTAGCATGATCACATGATACAAGATCACCTGACTTCATAGAATGTCAGAGAATGTTCCAGAATCCTCTATAGGATCAAGTCGGAAGACTTAGGAACAAACTGGAATCTGTAGGATCAAACCAGGTTACCAATCATGCTTACTCAATACTGACACTGTCATATTTGAAATAGAGAGAGATATGCTATTGGTTAGAACATGATAGAACATTGTAGAATGTACCAGAATGATTAGTCATTCATTGATTGTTACAAACAAGTACATACAACCTAGCATGTATATAAGGAGGGCCTTACACCCATCCTCTCTCTCTTCAGTTCACTCACAAGCCCACACCTCACAAGTAACTGAAGTAGTTCAATACTACTCTTCCTCTATTACCTCGTTACCAGCTCATAGCTGAGACCTCTGTTTGTCCAGAGTAGTGCTCTCGTATATCCTTTGTGAGTTCCTCCCACAAAGAGACCTTCTTCCTCTATTGTACTGCGCTTTGCTGCTATTCCAAGCTTTAGCCCCAGCTTGGTCTTATTTTCGGATACCACTACTATCTCAAAAATCTAATGGAGAATCACTGGTACAGTATACTAATGACCTTTAGTGCATGCTGCCACCTTCACAGGTGTGCATGCTTGCCTCAGTGAAGGGTATGACTTGGTACGAAGACAAGGTCAATGTTGAACATGTTGCTGGCAAGAAAAGAGTATGTCAAGATACACTGTTCCCTCAGTAAGTATTCTACTCTGTTGTGCAGTACATGAACTAATTTTTACTATAAGTTCCTCTCCTGTCATGCCCTGTGTCTTTGCTCTCTTGCCCAACCACATCCGCCCCTATTCCACCACCTTCCTTTGTCTTTGGGCGACACATCTGCTCATCTCCGCTATGTCTGATGTCTCATTTCCTTGTTCCATTCTTTCGTTCCTTCTCCACTCTGTACCTTACAATCGGTTGTTGTTACTGGTAGCTGTCAGATCCTTGTCTCCGTCCCTGTAGTACTCCGCCTTCCCTGTCACACTCTGCCCTCCCTGATGTTACTAGCGCGACATGCCACAAGTATGTAGCACTATGTACTCCGCCACGTCCACACTCCATCTACCCTTAGCATAGCCTCCGCCCTCATGTATTTAGTCTCCTACTTTGCTGAGGACTTTCCTCAGTTCATAAATCAACTAAGTCTCCTCCTGCTCTTCTCTCTCGTGTCTCTCCTCTCTCTCCTCTCTCTCTGCTTTGGTAGCTCGTTGCTATCGTCGATCTCTGTCTGACTCTGCCCTCCGAAATACAAGGACAGGGTTAGTACAAGGGCACAGGACATTACCTGAAGCCACTGTCCTCATCCCTCCATTCATCTGCTCTGCCTCCAACCTCCGACCCCTCATGCATACATCCGACCTCTGAAGACTTGGAGGAACCAGACTTGACATCTCCTATCAATGACATTGAGCTTGAGAGGCTCGATATTGGTAGCAATAACCACAAAAACCCAGCAGGGCTCTGGGATCTTGATGAGTCTGATGCTGAGACAGACCAAGCTCCAATTCTGAGGAAGCATGCTTGCCATGCGATGGTCATTGACAACAATGATGACATCGAGGGTGATGTCAATGGGATGTCTATGAACACCCAATGCTCTCCCTCTTCTTTGAGTGTCAAGACCATTGGAAATTTAGGGTGCCTGAAGGCTAGCAACTATGAGATAGGAAAGTGCAGAATCTTACAGATGGCAATCAGGTTGTTCTACACGGCTTTGCTGAGGGGGAATCCATTCCCCTCTGTTTTCCAGGAATCCGAATGGATTCAAAAGGCTTGGGAAGAAGCCTGTGCTATACATGCTACAAGTGTCACAAAGCAGCCACTCAATGAATGGCTTACAAAATTGGTATTCTGCTTTTTGGTATTGGGCTCATGTCTGACTTTTTGATTTGTTCACAGATCAAAGGTTGAAGTGCAACCATACACAGCTGTTTCAAGACAAAGGCATGACCCATTGTTGCCACAATGTTTGGTTTTGAAACTGGCATTGACTCAAAGAGAAAAAACTGTGTGCTTGCAGCAGAACTGAAAATTGACTTGGCATTTATATTCCAGGTGAGTAATCACATCTTACTCACTTGCATGCTAATCTGGCCATACAAGACCTGTCATCAGTAAAACACCCAATTTGCCACAGAGCCACAGCTGCTACACAGAGCTACAGCCACTCCACAGACCCACAGCTGCTACATACAGGTACAGCTTCACAGGCTCTACACAGGATTTGTACAGCCATCCACAGCCACTGTGATTGCTACAGTGACTTATTAATAAGCAAAGTCACATATGCCTTATATGGTAATGAATATTATTATTATTATTATTTTGGACAAGTGTACTAAAAGTACAAGGTGTGTAGCAACCAGCTAACCTAGTTCTATACACCACACTATGGTGACAGCTGTGACTGTCAGTCTGAGAGGAAATGCATTTATGCACACTGCCTGGCTAGCTCAGTAAAGTCAGGGCCATGGCAGGCAGCAATACCCACTAAAACCTCTTGAGTCAGGACCCAGTTTTTGGGCAGGCTAGGAGGGGGGGTCAGAAGGGGTTTCCATGTAAGGGCTATTAGTGCTGCAGTAGTACATTTATATGGGGTGATGGCTAAACAGTGGTCTATGGATAGTTGGTGGTTTATTCTGGCCAGCCAGTGACTGGTAATTTCAGTTTTGGAGTGCTGGCGGTCTGCTACATATGATGCATTTGCAATGCAGGGCCCAGATGAGGTGCATGGACTCAGTTATGAGTATTCTGAGATGTCTGAAAGATGTCTTCATGGCAATTCAGCAGTTGGTGGAGGGGGGATGAGGCAGCCTGCCCCCAAAAAGGACCTGAGGGAGGGGTCATCCTAGAGGGTGGTGAACTCCAGGCAGGTCTTATAGGCACAGTCCCAGACTGTGCATTTCTCCAGGCTGGAGCAGGAGGTGAGGATGTGATCTATTGATTCCAATTGGTTGTCATACAAGGGGCATTGGGCCCGGCACTCATAGTTCTTGACATTCAGCCAGTATTTCCTGACCCACAGGGATGCATGGGTGGTGCAGTAGAGGAAGGCTTGCATGGGGCATCAGATGTTGGGGTAGCAGAGAGAGAACCATATCGATTTGTCTGTCTCTAGATTGGTGGTGAGTGTGGCAATGGAGTTACAAATGAGGTCAAGGTTGTGCTGGGTTGACGTGGTGTGTGTTACAATCGTCCTTGTCCCGTTTGCATACTCTACCTTTTGCTCACCTTTCCACTTCGATAGAGTGCCTCATGCACACCTTTATGGTTGGTTCATCTTCCGATGCTGTGCATCTTTCTCTTTTACTCATTCTTGCTTACCTGACGCTGACGCGTCCTTTGTTCTTTTACTTTCTATGACATTCTACGCTTACGCGTTGTTGGGTATATAGTCTATTCGTTTACAACGATGTACTCTATTCTCGATCTGCGCAATCTAGCGTATTCTTGAGTCATCCTCAGTCCCTCAGTCTCTCAGTCCCTCGGTCCCTCAGTCCTCCTTCTGGAGTAGTCCTTTGTACCTTCGTCCCTTCGAGCTGAGTTGTACCTCTTCATGAGTGTCCTGCTCAAGGAAATCCCTTCGACATAGTCTTGGTCTACTCGAGGTACGCTCCGCGTAACAGTGTGGGTGAGGGGGGACATGGCCGTGGTAATGAATATTACAACCTTGTGCTGACCCCATTGTCCAAGGTAAGTATTATCGCCACAATACAACACAAATGGTGCATATATCAGCACATACAGTATTTACAGACTAAGTAAATACTTGTGAAGGATCACATATTGAACATATTTCTATAGCATCACGTACTTGCTGGCTGTAGTCAGCCCACCCTACATTTTAAGTTTGGTCGATGGAATGTACATGGGATTGCACTCACTATCCTGAAGCCATTTATGCATATAGAGTCACAAATGCTGCCAACTTGATGATTTGCTACCTGCAACTCCTTGTCTGACTGCTTCGCCTGTATCTGGTAGAGTTCACAAAGAACACCATGTTCTTGTTCCAAACACAATGCGAGATGTTCAGTGAGTATAACTTTCCTCCATGCACTCGCAGCTTCCAACATGATTGTAGCTTCTTCTTGAGTGTGAATTGCTAGAATTAAAATTCATTAGCTACCTGCACATGTGGTCATGGTATAGACACATACCAACTAAGGTCTTCATGATGCTCACACTGGCATGCTCATCATTGGTATCTCTTTCATCCTGTGAGAGCCATTCTGTACTGCTACTTGCAGCATCTGACTCCATGTCAGAGTGATCTGGAGTTGCTAGCGAAGCCCTAAATGTGTCTTTGACAATATCTATGCCTGACGATGATCGGAGATTATAAAGTGTCACTTACAATGGAGTGGAAACATGGTCAGTCAAGAGGTTGAAAGGCTTTTCAATGCTAATCTGGGGGGTCGACTGAGAATGTACACAGACAGTAGAGTGAGAGTGGCTGTGGGCTTTTATAATTCAAATAACCATGGGTTAATGGGAAGCAGACGGAAAATATTTACATGGCTGAGTCAGTCAATAATGTGAAACAAGTGTGAAGTTCTGACTCTAAGGTAATGCTGGAGCAACTGAGGTGCCCCCAGTGCAGCAAGTTCTTCAATAGCCCAGCTCAAGTTCAAAGACGCCTTGACCAACCATGAACAAAATGTCATCAGCAACCTACTGCCTTTGCCAACTCTGTGGGTCTGATCATGCAATTTGAGGGCCAGTCACATACCCATTGCACACAACCTGATCAATTCTTCCAACACACTCATGTTGCCCCACCATCAGACTCAGTGGGTTCCCAAAGCAGTGGTGTTGAGCCTATACACTGGGATGGACCTATAACCAACTTATACCCAGGAGCAGCAATGGCTGTTGACCAGAATGGCCTTACATTCATGGATGCCTTTAATCAAGACAAGATTTCAAAAATATGCCATGAAGAGAACCTTTACTACCCCTTTTCTCACCACCTAGAGTGGGAACTGGCAGAGTTCCTGGTTATGTCTGACCTCAGTATGGCCGCAACTGACCATTTTTTGTTGCTATCATTAGTGAGTGTTTTCTGCCATAGGTTTGGTGCATACTCAATACCTACACCAGATCCAGCAACTCCAACTTTCCTTTCAAACTGCCAAACAGCTGTGTGTGCTTGTCGAGATCCTCCCCAAAACACCATCATGGAAGTGCCATCATATGACCACACCCCACACAGGATGAAAACTACTCCAAGGCTATTCTATCAAGATTCAGTAGAATGCCTACAAACCCTTCTAAACAATCTGCTGTTTGCAGACTCTCTTGACTTTGCCCCATACCGCATCTTTACTTCCACCCAATGTTTAGTCCATGTATACACTGAGTGGATGTCTGGTGACATTGCTTGGGAAATGCAGGTGAGTGCATGTGTGTAGAACATGGCCAATAACTGACAGCCCTAGCAGAAGGAGATAGATATCAACGGGGCTTGTGTTCTAGGCATAATTCTCTTGTCTGATAAAACCAACATGACCAATCAAAGTGGTGGCAAAATCTCCCATTCCCTTCTCGTGTCACTAGCCAACATTCATTCAGAAGTTTGAAACAAATCATCATGCCACACATTCCTCCCCCTAGCGTTTCTTCGGGTCATCAAATTCATTCACCCCAACCAAAGAATGCAGTCTGTTCTCTCAGATCACCTCTATCACCAGTGCCTTGATATTGTGGTGGAGCCTTTGAAGATAGTAGCCTGTATTGGCATCATGTTGTCAGATCCACTTGGATATCGCAGGTACTGTTTCACCCCCCTCACTAGCTGTATTGTCAACTTTCCCAAGGCCTGCTTAATGGCATGTGTCCAAGGGAAGACCTTGCCAATCACCCTTGCCAATTATACACAGTTTGGAGATTCATTCCATCACCAACCCTGAACGAAAGCCACCACTCTCAATTATATTGAGTTGATTGACATCCACCCTGATGATCTGGTGGCGTACTTTGAGGCTTGTGCAAAATACTGCCTCAATGGCATTGATCTGCCATATTGGAAAAATTGGGTGCTCTCAGATCCCTTTTTCTTTGTCACACAGGAGATGCTACACATGTTCTTCCGGTTCAGTTATGACCATGACTTGGGATGGTGCATTGTTGCAATCAGAGAAGCAGAAATTGACTTTTGTTTTTCTATACTTCAACCTATCACCAATCACCAACACTTTGCTATGGGCATTACCAAGTTGAAGCAAGTTACCAGCAAGACCCAATGGGACCTCCAGCACTACCTGGTTGCTGTGATCGCAGGCACTGTCCCTGATAGTTTTATCCATGCAATCTGGTCATTGGTAGAATTCCATTACCTTGCTCAATCTTGTATCCTCAATGATGATCAATGTTGCAAACTGTTGGCTTTACTTCAAGAATTCCATATGCACAAGCACTCCATCATTGATGCTGGGGCTCGTTGTGGACAGAAGGGCAATGTTCTTCAGCATTGGCAAATCCCCAAACTTGAGCTCTTGCAGAGCATTGCTCCCAGTATTCCTCTTGTCAGTCCCCCAATCCAATACATGGCAGATACAATGGAATGAGCTCATATCGATTTTGTGAAAGATCCCATGATTGCCACAAATAACATGGACTTTGAGTCTCAAATCTGCTGCTATCTTGATCACCATGAGAAGTGTCACTCGTTTTCACTTGCATTGCATCTACACGAAAAGGAGACCAAGAACCTTCAGATAGAAAGGGAGATGAGTTGCAATCTATGGATGTGGATTCACTGGCTCAGGATAACTGGGTGCCTAGTGTGGCATCCTGTCCCGTCAAGAACTACTTCATGTCCAGTGGCCAGCCTTCCTTGGTATTCCCACCTTGTTCATTTATCTCTGGACTGATCATGTTTCATGTCAAATTTGATCTGGATATTGGAAACATGCGTATTTCTGATGTTGCAGACAAGTTTGACCTTCCAGACCTCTATGCTGTGCTAGTACACTACTTCTACCACAACCACAATGACCATCCACTCACAGTGGGTGGTCAAAGACCCTATCGCACTGATGAGCCCTTACCATTCGAGTGATTACAAGTATGGTACAAGATCCGCCTTCAACACAAGGCATATCATGATCCAAACACTATCCTGCCTGCTCAAACACTGAATGTATCTCTTCCTACACCTGGCTGGCCCAAAGGACACTATGATGCAGCATTTGTCAACATTGATGACCATGAGGTGTGGCCTCATAGCGGACTCAAAGGTTTTTTTTCTTTATCAAACTGATTTGATACTGACCTTCAATTGGCAAGTCATACTGTTTGTGTGATAAGACTCATTTTTTGGCCAATCCCTCCAAGAGGGCTGCAGCTCAATCCATGGTGGAGTTCAAGGTTTCTCACATATGCTTTACGGCTTGATACCATGAATTTCAACACAGTGGTGGGGATGCATGTTGTGAGGCAGGTCAAGAGAGCCAGTGAGGTTCCAATGGGAGACATCATTCCATTGTCTCAACTCCAAGCATTAGCCCTGCTGGTTCCAAAATTTGGTCGGAAGGCTGATGTACGGCTTACCACACAGACATCCTCATACTATGCAGATTCTTTTTTTCTAAACCATTTTTTCAATAAAGAGCTCTACTACGCCCTTCGTTTGTAGTGTATCATTTGATATTACCAAATATAGTCAAAGCACAGGTCATCTGTTGCCTGAGAACACATATTCCCTTTGTGACTACCTGTGTGCATTGTCCTATCTCTAACCATGTTGCCACCATGTCGCCCTCTTTCTCCCACATCCTCGAAGTCCAGCAATACTATGACAACTGTGATGACACCAGCAGGACATACTACCCTAGTACCCTCACTCAGTGGGAAGGCAAACTCACCTCCCCCCCAATCTCCAAAGTGGCTACACCAACACCTCTCGCCCTGGGAAACTTGCAATTGAATCATTCTGATGATTCAGACTCAGATGACTCACCAGTCGACATACTGCCTCCATGGGCTGTCATCAATAGTGTTGATGCTCCCCACTCTGTGACTTTACCTAGCCTGTGATCTCACCAAGATGAGGATCACCTAAATGTTGGTATGCCTCATTAACAAATCACAGTACTTACATGATAACCCCCTCTGGATAGTAACATGCAATGAGGTGGTTGCTGCAATTCAAAGACTTGACCAACCTGGACATGTTTTGGTAACACTGCATTTGTTCCATGACACCTTCTTTGGTTAATACCTACATAATAGACTTTCAATAACATAAGCCCATATAAACATACTTACATCCAAGAGCAGCTCAGCTGATTGGAAATCTGTGCAAGGTCCCATGCTTGATACATGTTCATTGTGTGCTAATTGACTTGTATCATCCTCACACACCAAACTACTCATGCAATCAGGAACAATTTGTTGTGACCATGAATCATGATGTTCATGAGGCACTTGTCATCCCCTTCATCAATGGATTGAGCCATGTGTTGAGAATATAGCATGATTACATGATATATGATCACAAGACAATTGAGTAATCAATGTCTAAAATCACAGAATATGTGATCACCTGACTTCAGTCTTGAATGTCAGAGAATGTGACTTGCTCACATGATTTAATATCACCTGACCTTCGAAGAATGTCAGAGAATGTTCCAGAACTTGTATGGAACATACCAGAATGTTATGGAATATCACAGAACCCTTCAGGTATTCATGAAACTTCATGGAAGCTTATGGAACACAGTGGATCACTGTAGAACATTCCAGAAGCTTACTTATCATGCTTATATTATACTGACACTGTTATATTTGAAATAGAGATATTTATGCTATTGGTTGGAATACAATAGAATATCATAGAATGTACTGGAATACCTTAGTAATCTGTTTACTGTAGTAAACACGTACATACAACCTAGCATGTATATAAGGTGGGCCTTAAGCCCAACCTCTCTTTCTTCAGTTCCCTCACCACAAGTGCTCTGAAGTGTAACATGCTTACTTGCCCCATTACTCATTATCACTCGTAAATACCTGCTCAACAGCAGAGACCTCTGCCAGTCCATTGCAGTCCTCTTGTATACCACTTCGTGAGTAGTTCTACAAAGTATTATTCCTCTGCCTGGGACTATGATTGCTGCTACCAAGCTCTTGCCCAGCTTGGTTTATTTGTTCAAGTGGAGACTGCCATCTCGACACCACGAACTTATGCATGCTCCACTCTTGAGGGGATTGTATTTGATATTTGTTGAGCTGGCCCCAAATATCTCTGTTAATTGTGGTAACAACACCTACACCCCTGACCTGTGTCTGCAAATCTTTTCTTTAACAGGGCCAGGGGAGTTTACCACTCATCACAAATTCCTTTTCTTGGAGACAGCATTTACACAGTCCAACAATGATGTCATAAAAAAGCTCATGGCCTACATCAAATATCACCCCCAGATGCTTGTGGTGTTCAAAATTAAAATCAGAGAAACTCAGTATTCTTCTCCATCACAGTTACCTGACTCAACATTCACAAAACATTTCATCGGTCATCTGATTCTCTGTGAGGAGGAGTTCAGACCTCGTAGATCCATACAGGGTTTCAAGGTCATTAGAGACAACTTTACATGGATCCATGTAACGCACATTGATCTAGAGCTCTGGCTTCATCTGGACGATGACCCGATTGATCTCCAGGTCAGTAAACCTGGTTACTTGAACCTGAAGACTGCATATGCCAGCAGTGTAAGTCCCTTCATTACAATACATCTCATTTGATCAGTTACAGTGCAATACCAGTCACTCCATCCAAAACATTCAACAAAAGATCTAGACGCCTTAGTCAACATGCTGATGGACAAGCTCAAGACCGTTATTGGACTGTATATCAGAGGAACAGTGGGTTTTGGCAACAAAGAAACAGTGGAAGATGCAGAATCAGACCACGTCTTTGCAGCCCCAGTCGGATGAAGGAGCACCAGCTGTCAGGGAAGCAACTCGCAATGAATGGTTGCATGATGTCACTGGTTGGACCCCTAGCAGTCCCTTGTTTAACTGGGATTATATCCTGGCCTGGTTCACAACTAGCATTTGGAAGACTGCACATACCTGCTACAAGAGTTGGCATGATGGGCTTCTCAAGCATAATCATTCTGAATCTCATCAGGACTGGAAAGGCCCACTTGAAGGGTCTTTGGGGCCCAGTGGAGGTAGCAAACGAATCAAGTGACTCTACTACAGTAGCCTATAGCACAGTATTATACTCATTATGAAAATGTTGCAGCCAGTTCTCCAGCTGGGGTAGATAGGGTGTCATGTCCCATGCGATGATTTGTGCTTGTCCCAAGAGGCACAACTCAGACATAGAGCAATGTGGATTATTATTCGTATTTAAATTACAATATATTTGGAACAGACTAGAAACTATGGATAGACTAGGTACTTGTAAGTTGTTGCAAATGGAGTGTAAACATTCCACTGGCACTTCCCTACTGATGCACATGGCAGTTCCTGAGCTTGGCAACATTGTTTCAGAAGGTAGTTTCCAACTCAGCTAGGTTTGTTCTGTTTGGTGAGATGCCAAAGCAGCAAGCTGTGGAGTCAGAAGTTGACGACACTCAGAACCCACAGCCTTATGGTGACCATCCTCCATGGCCAAAGAGGACACAAGCTGGCAAAGGTGGTGTGGCTCACCAGCTCAAGAAATGTGCTGAGGCAATTACCTGGATGGATCATATGAGATGTGTTCAGCAGAGCTTAGCCCCTGAAAGTGAGCTGGTGAATGTGATGGCACCACCTACTTCAAAGAAGCATCAATGCCCTGGAAAGAAATCTGTGTGTAAATGCATTACAACACCCATGGCGAGTCAATTGATTATGATAAACTATTAGTCCTATCAAAGATTCATACAGCCGTCACAAGATACCACTCCCACAAAGTTTGTAGTGAAGCCAACCTTCCAGCTGTGTGAACCCTCCAAGTCTTGCTATGGTTTTCAAGGCCATCCAAATGATATGTGAGTCTTATGGCTTCAGTCAGTTACATCTGACCTTGCAAAGGTGCAATTCTGAACAGGTGCATGTATCTCCAATGACACAACACGATCTGTCTATGAATGAAGACCAGAGGGATGGACAGAACATCATTGAACACTTCAACCAGACTTGTTACGATGATGATGATCCTGGCAAACATCAAGATGGAGACGCTGGACACAATGAAGGCATGGTCAATGACGAGAAAACTAGTTTTAATATTGAGGGAGGTGGGTTGACAAACCATGCATCCTCTGCAAGACAAAAGTACAGCATATTTGGTATATTGAAGAATTTTATTTGATACCCTTGGTTCTGATGTCCTATCAGATCCCCACTCCGACATGTATGACGACATGATGAACATTGGAAGACACCCCAGGTACTCACAGGGTGAGCCATTTACTCATGTATTCTCATAGAAACCTTCAATATGTTCCTAGAACGTGACTCTAATGTGGACAGGTCATTGAACCATGCCAGTGGACAGGCACCTGGTGGCAGGGACCACGTACATAATGAGGGTCCATCCAAACAGGAAGTGGCTGATGAATTCGAATATGACAGTCTCCCTCATCATCACCAGCATGATCACAGGTACTCAGGACACACACAAGTTCAGCCTCATGAGAGGCATGCTGAATACACACAAAATAAGCTATTTACTGTTGCTTTTTGTCTACAGACTTTATCCCATCTGATCCCAGTGTCTGGCCCTGATGCAAGTGAGTGGTTTGGCCATGGCAAGGATCCTGTGTGTAATGGGTGGGAAGGGACCAACAAACCTGAATACGATGATCTTCCTCATCACCAGCATGGTCATGGTTGTGCAAGACACACACAAGTCCAGCCTCATGGCAGGCATGCTAAATATCCACAAGGTAAGTTTATCAATTGTTCATATGTTGTGTAGACTTAGTCCTACCTATTCCCAGAACCCAACTCTAATGCAGACAAGCAATTTGACCATGGCAAGGATCATGTGTGTGACAGGTGGGAAATTGCTGATGAACTCAAATACAACAATCTCCCTCATCATCACCAGTGTGATCACAGGCGCTCAGGACACATGCAAGTCCAACCTCGTGGAGGGCATACTGAGCACCCACAAGGTGAGCTATTGATTATTTGTGTGCTGTTTAGACTTAACTTCAGTTTTTAGAATCCAACTCTGATGCAGACGAGGAATTTAACCATGGCAGGAATCATGTCCACAAAAAGGGGCCATCCAGACAAGAGGTTGCCAATGAGCCCAAAGATGAACCACCTCATGATCACCAGCATGGTCATAGATGCTCGGGACAAGTCCAGTCTTGTGGAGCTGATCCTGGGTATTTACAAGATGAGTCACACGCACAAGGTGAGTCTTTCCCATGTTTGTTGATTGTAGCTGAAGGTGCAAAGCTTGTGTTGGCATGTGACATGGGCGGTTTGGCATTGGTCAATATCAATGTAGCCATGGCAGTGATTACCCACAGAACCAAGGTCCATTCACCAGCAGGCAAGATATGGCCAAAGATCACTCTAGAAATGAGTTGCATACACATGGTACCAGTGAGTTCCTGTCTTCCCCATAAACAATAATATTGATGGTGACATAGATCACACTGGTGCACAACATGAATGGTCAGACTGCAATCAAGTACACCAACAGGGTCCCAGTAGAGAGCACCTGTGTAATGAAGGGCTGTCCACACAGGATGTTGTTGAATATGATGTACTAGTGTGCCATCACCAGCAGAATGGGATGCCATGTCCACCTTCTCAGAACAGCCTTACCTGTCCACAGGATTGTCAGCATCACATTCAAGACAACATTTTGGATACTGAAGTCCACCTCTCTCGCAACAAGGCCACCAAAAAACAGTCATTTTGGCCTACTGCATGGAAGAATCTCATTGATGACACAAAGGTCGAGTGGCAAGTATACCTGGTGAGTTGTGATGCATTCCCAAGCCATGATCATTCAAAATGTGAATTGATCCCTGACATCATTCATCAGCTACTCAACTGGTACAAATGTGAGTGCATCCATCTCAAAGATGGAATGATACCCCGTTATCAAGGGGAACTTTGCATCATGGTATGTTTAGTTTATGGTCACATCCATGTACTGACAATTTCAGATTTATGAAGATGCCTCTACATTTCAGTTTGAAATTAAGAAAATTTGCGTGTGTATGGTCATGGATCTATATAGCCTGAAGCCACCATCAAATCGCAGTGCAAATGAGTTGGTCTGATGGGTACATGATTGAGCATCTGAATTGATGCAAGGCACAAAGTTTCTCTGGTCCTCCAGAGGTGTAGAGGTATTCACTTACTTTCTTGTGAAATGTGATTGACAGGTTGAAACTGCAGGCTGAACAAAATTTTGC
>JBBPMV010000615.1:0-13469 GCA_038090495.1 Heimioporus retisporus | reverse complement strand
TCATTCGCCGTGGAAAGAACGGACGACGATCAATGACTGGAAACCGCCGATACCGCCGATGATCTCGAGCATACACGACGAGGAGACGCAGCTGGAGGCGCTGCAAAAGTATGTAGGCACGCTCAAGAAGGATCTCAAGCACCACAACGAACTGCGGGAGCCGATGGCGGCGTTGGTGCGTGTTTGTCCCGTGTGGGGATGTGAGAAACGCTGACCAACTGGGGGCGGGACAGTACGAGCCGCGTTCGGCGAACGGGGTGAAGGCGCAGAGTAATTGGGAGAAGAAGTCGCAGCACCTGCTGACGGAGATCGTCAAGTACGAGTCGTACATCGACTCGCTGCAGTCGGCGATGGCGCTCCGGCTGAAGAAGCGTGGGGAGAAAGCGCTCGAGCGGGCGCTCGGGGGGGACGACAGCGTGGTGCGGTCTGGGACCCTGCGACGGAAGGAACGCGATGCGGAGCAAGACACGATCTCGGAAGCGGACGAGTCCGTGCGGTTGCTGCATCATCGCCGGGAGACGGCCGAGGGCGGGTGAGCGGTAATATAGGTAGGGTACAGAATTTTTTCTTTAATGGAATTTTTTTTTTCTACGTTGTACTTTTTTTCTTTCTTTTTGGTTCCTGTGGAAATATTTATGAATGATATCGATATCTCACCTTACCTTTTTTTTTTTCTTTTTCTTTCTGTTCGTTTTTCACGCTTTTCTGTGGACTCTGCTTTTTCTTCCTCAAATATATGGATTTCGTAGGGCCTGAAGATGGAGTTCGTTACAGTCGAAGACGCACGGAAGGGAACGTAGGAACTAGAATCTAGACTTGCTGCATCCGATGCCATGTACGATGATGAGGGTGCTCGAATGGTCGAAAAGAAGTGAAAGTCGGACCTCGCACCCATGAACATAGACGCAATTTTTTCTTTCTCGGACTGGAAGGCAAACCATGCTTCCGCGATAGTAAAACACTTCTCAGAAAAAAAGTAAAATATATCACAGCGGCGATACGGTCTGCCCGAGATGACACCCGAGGCAACCCCCCCTGCGCCATCTTGTGACACGGTGTTTTTTTTATTTTATTTTTTATTTCTTTCTGACGGATATGAAGCATGCACGTGGAAAAAGAGAGGCGCATACCGGGATGGGTCACGCGACATGAATCACCTTGACAGATGAAAAACGACAGCTTTTTCTCTACCGCTCGTGGGACGGACGATGACGCACTTGTGTTCTGCATGTGCCAGATCGTGATTCGTACCGTACGACGACGTCGACGCGAGCAGAGAAAGTTGGGCCCTTGTTCCAGAGAAAAAAAAAAATGCGTGCCTAGAATTTTGTGCCCCTCATGCAAGTATCCACGCGCGCCTGCTTAGTTGCTGCGTCCGATGCCACGTACCGACGCGCGTGCTGCTTCGCGGCAGCAAGTTCGATACCTGAGACAAGAAGACCCCCTACCTCCGCTTCCCAGCGTCTCACCGTATCCTACCGACGTGGTAACGAACGTCTTTTCTGCAACTGCTGACATGTACATGGAACGGCGGAGAAGGCGCGTACCGGGAATAGTAGTTAGGTCGTGATACGAATCCATCCCATCTTGACACGCGAAAAAAAAAAAAGGACGGCTTTTTCTTGGACCGCTTGCGGGACGCAGCTCAGGGCGCCAACGATTTGGGCGTCGCGACGTCAGCTCGTCTCACGCGAGGTCGCCCTACCCGCTCCCCCGGGAGCCTCGTGATGATCGACGCGCTTCGTCCATCACCGAATCCCGCGTGGCTTGTTATGCCCTATACACACACACACACGTACATAGGGAGGCCGACGATCGCCCGTCGCATGAGAACTAGAACAGCCGCGGAGCGACGTCAAGGACGGGTGCCAGGGAGGTACAGATGGACTCTCGTAGCAGCACAGCCACATTATTGGGACTTGTCTCCGCAGTGACACGTTCTCGATTCCGTCACGCGCGCAGGTGATGCCTCCTGTCCTATCGTCACTCCAACATCGCCGGCGTTGGTTTGAGAAACGCTGGACGTGGCACACCTGTGTTTCATCGCTGCCGGGGGCTCAAATACCGCACGGGAGAAACAAAACACGAAGTGGATCGCAAAACGGGTTGTAGCAGTGGTCCACAGACTGAAACGGTGGTAACCATACCGCTGAAGGTGAGCCTTCGAACAGAGCTCAAAATGCTCAAGTGTTGGCATGTTCAAGTCTACTCCCGAATGTTTGGCATCTTTTCCATGGAAAGCGCTGAGGGATGTCTGGGCATCCGTTCGTTATCCTGAATCGGACTAAGGCGAGTTCACTGGCGGACGTTACAGCGACACGCGAGTAGTTGCCAGCGCGTTGCTCCGAGAGAACTTGCGGTTGTAAGGCTTCCCGCGGCCATAGCCTAGATTATGACATGGCAAACACGATCACGGATCGCGGCGCTTTCCCTTCTTCAGATTCTGCGGCTCCCCGGCATCCGTGCCCCTAACACTCTCCATTTATCCCATTCAAGACATAGTACCCTCTGTGGGGTAAAGTAAAAGACACTATCGACTACAACTTATGTATCGATGGGAAACGGTGACCATCTATTCAATTCTGCCGGTAAGGGTTGGTTCACCTTCAATGCCCTTATATATGCATTCCTTTAATGGCTTCCCGGACCAGGAATTGCGACCCCAGTGGACCAAGAGGCGCCCCTGGCATTCATGGAACCTCGTCTTGGAGTAGACACCCCTTTGGAACTGATGCTTGCACCGACTCTTCGGTTTAGGACTTCTGCGAACGCAAGGCCTGCAGAAGAGGTGACTATCCGTTCGGGTGGACTTCCAATCCGAATGATGTCGTCAAGTGCCATGCATTCGCCTGGCTGTCTCCCTGTCGTGAACTCAACTTTTTTTTTAAATACTCGTTTATTGTCCTTCGGGGCTTTGCCCCACGGTGGACATTACATGTGGTGTGACGTATGGTAACTCCAAGAAATTTGGTGCTATGTTATCTACTCAACCCAATATTTGATGATGCGGAGGTCCCTACCACGTCGGAAAATCCGTTTGTACGCGCTTCGGGCATGCCAACCCGGTTGCCACTTCGATATCGACGCCGTGACAGGCTTTGCGATCGGAATGAGACGACCCCCAAGACACCTGGAGCGTAGGAACACACAGAACGAGAAAACTGTGTTTACCAAAGAATGTTGAACGTCATTGATATCGATCCCCCTTCGCTGCCAAACTCGAATGTGCATTCGCCGTCATCAGTTTCGTTGATTCCGGCGATTTCGGAAAGTTTGTCATATGTTTTCACTCAGAGGTCCAGTGAGCAATGGATCTTGTTCGGACGATGCCAGAGCGACCCACAACCTGGCGCCATCCGCGCGGTGTACTTGACAATGATATGTGCCTTATTGTCTTGGAGACAACGAAGCGAGAATGATGTCCCCCTGACTGATCCTGACCCGAAATGAGATCGCTGAAAAAGGCCACACCTGCTTGACAAAAAGCATGTGTATACCTCCTTTGGCATTTTCCTTGCGAGCTGATCGCGCGCTTTTCACCATCGAAGCACGGCTGTGTGGCCTCAATCCCCCACAACCAAGTTTTTTTTTATGACTTGGGGATGCTTATGAAGGCCGTCTTCACGAAAAACAACCTCACGTTTGTCGCCTTCATTTTCTCCACCTCTGTGGCTCTTTCCATCCCGCGAGACGAAGTAACCGAGGGTCTGGGAGCGTGGACTACAACGGAACAAACCTTGCGCCGGCGTGATCCATGATCATCAGATTGATCAAGATGTATGATAACAAAATTTAGATGGATGGAGCTTCGGCATTATATATGTTGACAGTTTGAGAGTCTCAAGTGTTGAGATCGTTGACTCCTATTGGTGGTACAATCAGATTCGGATCCGGTGCTGTTGCTAGTAGTGATAGTGTATCTGAGCAAGTTGGCAGATACATTCGCTCGCAGGGGCGGGTGCGCTTATATATGCATGCAGGGTGTCCCAGCACAGGAGCAGAAGAGTCTCGACCCCCCACGCACCCCGCCCAGCAGAAGACCGGCTGCGTGTAGTGCAGCTCCCCTCAAGCTACTTTTTTGTTCACACAACCTTGTAGAGTTGAAGTCAGAGGAATCAGAACCATCGGGGCAGAATGATTCCTTACAAGCTAAAGGATGGGTTCAAGCTTCTATGATAAGGCAACGTAGTTGGGAAGGTCACGACAGCACGTGGGAGGAGCCTCAAGCACCGTAATTACCAGCGTGAGCTGACGGCCACCTTTTCCCCTCTTTGTGGGTATCCCGCCTTTCCCTGGTTCTTACATAAATAAATCGGAATTGTTCGGGTCGAGAAGAGTAGCGTGTTACACTAAACAGGCTGGCAAGCTGCATACTGGGAGAGATCATAGGGGTCAGTTTGATGGACGCCAGGAACGTTTGACAGGGATTACCTTAGCAGCCGAAACGACGGCCTCTAAACCGCTCGTGGATGATTGCGGTGCCCATTCTGACCCACCTTGGTCGGGGGCGTACCACACCGAACCGACATCGTTTGCCGCATCCATGCCGTAGTGCCACACTGCGCTATACTGCGCCCACAAGAAGCTACTATATTTGGCCGTGATCGACGCGTCGTTTGCCATGTCCAAAAAGTATTGCACGTGTTTCATCCATACGCCCTGTGGGCGATTCGTAGTCCGACGTTAGCAGATGTGGCGGTAATGCATGCGTAACCTGCCTTGAATAGTTTCTGGGGAGAAAAAAAAAGGACCAGGGTGGCTGGAGTCAGTATATTCGCGTGAGAGGAGCGAGGCGTCGGACCTGATCGTTGTCACATTGGGAACCGCCGGCTTGGGCGTCGTCACATGATTCCTTGAGGATGCCGTCGGAGGTGAGCAACTGAATGGTCGCGTCTAAGCTGACTTGTGCAGCTTGGAGGTATTGAGCGTCATTGGTGGCCGCGTACAGGGCTGCTAGTCCGGATGCGACAACGGCCTAGGTTTGGAAGAGGTGAGTGTTAAAAATCGAGTTACGAAGCTACAGGGAAGGAGTGGTGATATATTGCAACGGACGCACCTGGTTATATGTCCACGTGGTCTAATGAAAGTATGAGCGGGGCGCGGTGTCAACATGATGAGCAACTCCTACCTGCCCATTGTTCTGGCATGTGCTGCTGTCTAATCCGTCGTTGAACAAGCCATCCGGACCTTGCATTCCGGACGCAGACACTACGAGCGGTTATGTGGCATGTAGCTTTTTTTTGGCCGAAAGACGTACGCCATTGGTATTCCTAAACAGGTATCTTGGTAAATAGTCTTGAACACAAGGTGAACCGATTGTTTTACCATAATAGCATTGCTAAGGTACCCCTGAACTTGAGTTCTCAAGTAGGCTGACGCCGACGTCAGAAGAAAGAGCTCATTAGTGATCGCATTCTTGTATGTTTTTGCGCTCGACCACCAGACTTTCAACAAGTCAATCAACTGGGACACCAGATGCATGTAAAAGCACACCTCCGCCCCCACAAACGCTGTCCCATTGTTGTGCGACCATGTTGTAAATTGCAAGGGAACTAGACTAGAAAATAAAAAATGAATGAGTGAATAGGATAAATGATAAACGCTCGGTATGAATCATCTACCATGTATGCGCTGCAGTCTTGACCACGGGAAGTTCTGTAGTCACAAATCTTCCACAATGCAAGTATGGCCCACTAGAGGGTGTCGTTCATCACCACAATTTCCCGAGCCGAAAAACAGCAAATACCTGGGCGTCGTCATAACTTCCACCAAAGAAAGCGTTCCAGTCCTGGGATGGATTCAGTGCAGCCAGCCCTATGACTGAACCATAGCTAATGTACTCCCAAGTGTCACTGCCAGCCGCAAGCATGAGGTTGTGTAGATCCTCCAGCGCATTCTGTCGATGGGATGCCAAACGGTCAGAAGTCAAGACAAACCCGCGTATTACACCTACATTATCTGTCCAAGCCTCACCCCCATTGTAGCTATTGCCGTTCCAGTATTTTGATTGCAGCTCGTTTGCAATCAGCTTTGGCGCGCCTCGTCGGTCTTTCTCAGTTCCGAGGTACAGGTAGGGATAAACGTACGTTCGCATTGTTCAACGTTTCCGAACACTGACGACGCTGGAGTGTGGCCGCATTCGTACCAATGACAGACAGAACTGCAAAGAGGACATATTTCGGGGAGAGAAAGGCGCGCATATTGAACTTGAAGTCGTGCTTAGGGATTGCGAAAGGTGGTTTTATAGTAACCACAAGTATCCTCGCGTATCATAGAGGCAGTGCATCGCTGACTGCAATAAAGACTTGTGAGGAAATTGGAACTTTGTTGTTCAGGGCCAGGGTCACTGGTAAAAAGGTCGTTTGGAGACCATCTGAATCAGCCTCATTGAGCTAGCTGTATTCGATTTTTAATGATGGAGGTTCAACCGAGCAATTTCCGCGATGTGATGAGACAGATCTAGCTGTACAGAAGGAGTGGCATTCTTTATGTAACTTTGATATATAACGTATTATACCGAACAAGTCTAAGCTTGGTCACATGATTTGTTGAGGACTCACATCGTGATCATCAACATCAAAGGCGCTTCTGGAGAAGCTAATAATGTTTGATTAGCGCTGTGTTTTATGACTTGATCAAACCTGGCAGCGAAAGTCTCGTTAGTATGTAACCATTGCACGCTCGACATAGTTTCACAAAACGAATTCAGACAGTAAATAGCCTAAAGGTATTCTCGCCCTTAAGCGAGAATTGCGGTGGTGCTGGAGATGGTCATGATGGTGCCCATGAGTCACCAACGCTTGCTGGCCCGTGGGCATTTGATCCTTTCCATTATCCTAAGTGAAGATGGCCGCCCATCTCAAATTATTACAGCCGTTTGCAAAGCTTTGCGGAAAATTCATCTTGAAAATTCGACCGGCTAAAAATTACCGGAGTGAGACCCCGAAAGCAGCAGTTGAGCATTGCTGCAACATCACGACCTTAGGTCTGTCCGGAATTTTGTGTCATTGGAGACGATGTGGATCGGCATTAGATGGGTGCGAGTGAAGGGGTAGGGGGCCAGCCGTGACATTTTGGATGGCGGTTTGCTCACTGAGATAAGTTCGGGGTCTCATCTTGGTAATTCTTAACTGGTCGAATTTTTGGGATGAATTTTCCGCAAAGCTTTGCAAACGGCTGTAAGCAACTAGTGCGGCGTTGACTCGGCCGAACTTCGATCACCGTCAAAAGTGGCACTTCGTAGAAGCCAGTCACAACTTTTTGGCGTTCAACAGCTCAGCCCCCCGATCCATCTTTACACGACTTTGTCGCAGTCAAACTGAGAGTCTGGGACGCGTATTCACAAAGGAGTGTCAACCCTTGAACATTGCTGAGCTTGACGAGTAGCTGTAAGTGCTTAGGTATCATAGGCAATGTTCTCACCCGCTCGCAAAGCAGCAGGAAAGTTCAATTCGGTACTGTCACGACTCACGATCCCAAATTTCGCAACAGACCAGACTTGTCATCGGAACGGAGGCTCTTTTGATGGGCACGAATTCCACTAGCGTTGGCAGTCACACAGTATGGACAACTTCACGCTGTCACGGTCCCGACGCTAAGCGTTGAGCTTTAGATTGTACTTTTTGGCAAGGGTTAACGACTTTCTGTGGGAGGCTCACCACCATTCCATCACTGATCTTGTGCGGGTAGTGGCCAGTACCAGTGGCCAGTGTGGGTCATACTTGTCTAGACCGATGTTGCTATTACTCAAGTCCCAGGATATTCCGTAACTTTTACTGAGTCCATGGGAGAACCTTTACACGGCAACTTCCATGGAGCATGATTGCTCCATGCTCCTGGCATCACCCGAGAGTCCATGGGGCAGCTGAATGCCACAATACCCTCATTGATGAGATCTTCAAAAATACAAATTAAAAAGGTGGGTAACAAGCTTGAATTTTATGAATGATAATGTGTGTTTGACTATAGGTCCAGCCGGTGTGAGCTGAACTCACTCTGTGAACCGCTCCTCGGAGCAAAGCTTCCATCGCGTCTACATCTAAAAATACCATAGGCAAGACAGACACCTTCCCTGAAGGTGCAGCTTGCGCCACCTATATAGGTGCCAATACGTGATGCTCTGACCACCACTACTAGATCTCTCCCTTTCTCACCCCCCCTCCATCGTCATGGGTCAGACCATAGGGCAGATGTACCTCACTTGCGCATGGTTGGAGGCCATTTTCTATGGTACGTGACTAGTAATGCCACATTTCTAGTCTCAACATCCTGTCTAATTGATACTCAGGGTTCAAGTGCGTGATTATTCCACATGTTCTATGTCGCAGGACCAGCTAAATCGTACACAAGTTGCATGTTGTTTGGATTCTGTGTCCAGGTCTTGGCACCAAGGACTGTGTCATCTCACAGGTAATTCCTACCAACCAAGTGGATGAAATAATGTTCATTGCAAAATGACATAGGGTTCTCGCTGCAGCTATCGTGCAGTTTTCATTATCTACTGCCCATGTTATCATCTCACTCGTTCAACTACTTCAAGCATTCTCCGATGGAGGTAATCCTAGCGCGTACTACTCACGTCGCGGTACATTATATATTATTGGCTTTTATGTCTATGTGATCAATGTGAGCTATCTGACTTCGCATGCGGATACTGAAATAATCGGAATCAGACTTTTGTACAAGAATTGCTGCTGGTACGTGCCATTTCCTTGTTAGACATCATTTTTGCTCATGGCATCAGATATGGCGGTTACACGGTCTCTGGGGACGCAAATTGAGAGTCTGCATCGTTCCGGCACGTGTCTCGAGTCATTGTAACCCACGTCATACTGAGTTTAACGGATAGTTAATTCTCTGGGCTGCGCACGTCTGTGAGTGTCGATCATTGCCGGTGATCGAGTTCGAGTATTGAGAAACATTCAAGGTGTCGCACTCTTAGCTGTTTCCAGCTTTATACCGACCACGGCCACAGGAAAGACCCACAAGGTTGTTACCCTTGGCTTGACTGGATGGGGGCTTGAGACCGCCACTAACTTGACGGCAAACTTCGGCATTGCATACCGCCTCTGGAAAGCTGAGCGCACGACTTCTGCATTGGGTAACCAGCGACGCCTTAACTACCAGAGCACTCTACTCTTAATAGTGGAGTGTGGGGCACTCATCACAACGGTCACAGTCATCATGTTTTGTCTGTTTGCATCTGGTCACGAGGCTGGAATCGCTGGCGTCGGTATCGCCGCACAAATTGCCGTGAGTTGACTTGATCTAGTATGACGTGCATGTCTGATGCGGAGATTGCAGACTATATCACCCTTGATTATTGTCGTGCGCTTTGGCCTAGCCCAACGTCAGACAAGTCAGCGGACTACGAATGGTTGCCCTGTGGAAATCAGTGTGCTTCGCACGCAAAATACGTACAGCGATCATAGTACCCTGCAGGTCATGGGAAAGTCCCAGTGCAACTCCCTACGGAATGGGGCTGTGAGCAGTGATGAGGACTCATGGTCTAAGGCATAGCTTTTGTAGCGCTGAACACAGTAAGGATACCCATATCAACCTTGGCAGGTCCGAGGTGTTGTTTGACTTTCCTGGACTCAACGTGTGTGGGTTGCTCTCCTCTTGATCATTTTCACATATCACATAACCCGCGTGCGTGGGCGTGGCTTCGACGTAACTCAATATGTCGGCTGGACACTTGATGGATACCACGCGTGTTTGCCATGGCCAGTGTCCGCGCCCGGTGGCTAGTACTTAGGTTGATGGGGAAACGTAATTCGGATAGATGCGAGACCCACGGTCCGACATACATCAAAAACATTACCGGGGGGGATGAGGCGGTGCGACCGTTGTTATATCCGCCAGACATGGTCATGTATAATATGCAAGACCAGAACGACTGCCCTCTAAGGGCAGCTGACCTGGCGAGTTTGTCAATAGTAACCGGTATCTTGAGGTTTGCAGATCAAAACCAGTACTTACAGCAGTCTTGAAACGACAGGAACGGCAGCAAACCGTGCCGACAGAGCATGGAAGTTCCGCCTGACGGAGCTGCAGGCAGATCGCATCTAATGCCAGGCGGAGCTACAGTCGCTCCTAACGGGAACCTGCCATCGCCTAGTAGTTTCAGGAAGCACTGGGTCTGTACGGGAACGAAGGACCTGAGGCTCGGGGGGGGAAGTCTCTTGTGATGTTTGGGATGATCGGGGATCAGGACGGAAGCCATGAGGCGGCTTTGCACGTGCCACCTATGTTCTGGGCAGCATCTTGTCTCGACTACGAGGCCCAGAATAGCATCCATTCCGTGTTCGCTGTAGAAGAGGTAGAGAAGGTGTGACAGCGGTGTATTCGACGCGAGTAATCATGATGACTCGGATGAGCAAAGCACCGTCCCGCTAGCTTACGATCGAGTTACGAGAAATAATTCTGTCAGTGCGAGGTGAGAAAAGTCCTACATTTGCATTATCAGTGTATCAACTATTGTCCAAGAACTTATTGAAGGTTCAAACGGCACGGATGATCTCCATTACACTAGCATGCAATGGATTGCTGGATGTGTTATGCCTGACATACAAATCCGTCTTTCCGGTGCAAGATTCAGTTATGGCCAACTACATTCTTCGGTCTGTAAGGTTCCTCCAGGTATTGCTTCTCTTCTGGAGTGAGCGTGATCTTGATGGCACCTAAATACAGGCTGTCAGCACCGTGCTTGAGACAAGATCAAGAGACTGACTGAGGAGCTCCAGAAGATTGTTCAAGGAGGTAGTTCCGACGATTGGCGCAGTGATCACATCCTGGGACAACGACCAAGCAAGCGCAATTTGAGCCATGCTAGCGCCTTTTTTCTGGGCAACCTCCTCGAGACTATTCATAGCGTCAAACATTGCTCGTTTTGCAACCATAACAGTGCGACGCACCGGTTAATGATGTCCTTGTCAGACTCGTTCTGGATATAGGAATTGATGGTTCTGTTGGACGCCGATCAGGTGTGTGCACAGTGCAATCGGTGTACGGCAGTACGCACATGTCTGTCTTTCCGCGGACGGTTTGTTCGCCAAGGGGACGCGTGAGCAATCCTCTCGCAAGCGGAGACCACGGGATACATCCGACACCGAACATCTGTCAGACAACACGAATGAATCAGCTATTCAACACCGGTCGACTGTCCGCTCTCACCTTCATGGTCGGGAACATCTCCCGTTCTTCCTCACGATAAATCAAGCTGTGATGGTTCTGCATGGAAATGAAGGGCGTCAAGTTGTTTGCAATAGCATAGTCTGCATTGTACGTCAGAGGGTAGTCCTCTCTCGCTTGTCAACGAATGAATACTTTGCATTGCCTGGACTGGAATGTCAAGTCAACACACGGTCAATCTTCCAAGGTTTCGACTCACATTGGTATGCCCAGCAAGAGGACATTCCAATGTAACGGACGTATCCGGCTTTCACCACGTCGTGCAATGCTTGCATCTGTCCCCGCATGAGAGTGATCTCTGCACCATTCAACGAGCACATACCGTCTCCTCAATGGGTGTCTCCTTATCAAAACGGTGGCCTACAACACGAATTAAACCTAGTGGCTGGGGAGTGGGTGCAAAAGCATACACTGAAGGACATCCACGTAGTCAAGCTGAAGACGCTCTAGACTGTGTTTGATGGATTGGAAGATGTGCTAGGAATAATGGGAGGTCATCGCATGGAATATGTAAACACCGCCTCACCTTGCGACTCAACCCGCGCTGGTTGACGTATCCCAATGTGTCGGGGTGAACCGCCGACCTGAATAACTTCTCGCTGGGAGTGCGTCCAACGACGTTGTAGACCTGCAATCGACGCAAGATATTAGACACGGGGTAGTCATGTACATCAAGCGCATACCTTTGTCATGACCACGATTTCATCGCGAGGGAGATTCAGCTTCTTGATTGCCTTTCCCAAGATTACCTCCGATTCACCGTTGGAGTACATCTATACGAGAAGACATGTCACCACGCTCCTGCATCAGTTCGGTTGAGACGTACATCGGCGGTGTCAAAGGTGTTGATGCCTGCGTCATAGCTGGCTCCGGGTAAGTCGATAACCTTGACACCCTTCTCGTAACTTACGCAGCTTTAATGTGTGTGATGGCTTCCTCCTCGCCAAGGACCCAGTCTTGCCATTCACTTGTTCCTTGGGAGCATATCAACAAGTAGAACAGGGAGACCGTACGCCACTCACCATACTGCATGGTTCCCAAGATAATCTTGGACACCTTCAAACCCGAGTTGCCCAATCGGACTACGGGTCAGGTTAGCCTGTGTATGGCATAAAAGCTACTGTAGTAGACGAACCGTAAGGCATCGATTTTTGAGGGGTGGTCATGTTTAGTGCCGTCTAATCTCTCTAGTGAGCGATCAAGGAAGGGGTGCAAAAACAACGTACATCTCGCGTCTTATGCTTGAATATATATGTGACCGGGAGTCCGTGTCATGTGAGCGGATGAGATATGATAGTATAATTATCTGTTCGTGATCTCATTCATTCCACCACTCCGAAGACGAGACGACCCTGGCAGCCATCCAGACGTTTGCCCGCAACGTCGAGATCGACGACAGGTCATGCGAGCCCCGTTGATGCCGGCGCGAGAGACAGATCTCTGGTGGATGTTCTTCCTCCGCATACATCACATTCGACCCATACGTCGGACCGGAGCTCACTAAATAAAGTGATGATGGGAACAAAACCTTGTACGCTCTAATGAGCTGAATCTAGATTCCAGCAAAAGTAGTTACTGTGAGCAAGTGGGGTTGCATTATTAATATTCCCTCGGTCACAGAGATGAGATGTTACGGTGCCATGATTGCCCAAGGTAAATATAAAACCCACCACTCAACTATATCACACTTGCCCTTCCACCACATCCATTTTCGGCATTTCACTGTGAAGAGGAATCGTATCTTCCAACGTGTCAGACGACTCAGCCTGTTGATCCATCTCCTTCTCGACTACCGCGTCCTCTTGCAACACAAACGTGTCCGTTTGAAAAGATTCGGTAAGCGAGCTAACGGTGGTCAGAGCCATATCCAGCACGGTTTCGACACGTTTCTTCAGCGCTTCGCTTGAACTCGCCACGAGCTAAGATGACGCGTAAGAACTAGCTTCGACGACTCGACGTGCTGAACGCACCAAAGAGATGAGATTGATATGTGCCTCATTATCGTCGACGCGGACAATCAATGCGGGGTCTTGGCGTGTTTCTCCATTCTCCTGTTCGTCCTGGTCGATTTCCTCGGGCATGTGTAGCTCCACCTCTCCGAAGTGAGCTTCGAAAAACCATGCAAGTCGTTGTATTCGAGTGTATGACAACTCCGAGTCGGAGTCCGCGTGTGGGTGTGCGTGCGAGCATGAGTGACTCGTGACTTCAAACCGAACTGTCGTTAGGAGATACAGTTGAGTGGTAGGTTGGACACATACGCTTCACGGATGCTGGAC
>JBBPMV010000614.1:0-13481 GCA_038090495.1 Heimioporus retisporus | reverse complement strand
GTGTAGGACAAGTGTAGGAAAAGTGTTGGCAAAGTGTAGGAAAAGTGTTGGAAAAGTGTACCAAAAGTGTACCAAAAGTGTACCAAAAAAGCGTACAAAAAGTGTAGGATAAGTGTAGGAAAAGTGTACCAAAAGTGTACCAAAAGTGTACCAAAAAAGCGTACAAAAAGTGTAGGATAAGTGCTGTAAATGCTTGTGACCAGGGTTTTGAAGTGTAGGTTACCTTTTGAGGAAGGTCTTTCCCATACTTCAAACAAAAAAGCAGACAAGTCTGATTGACTATGAAAGCACTATGGCATACTATGACAGCCTATGAGAACTCTTTAAAAACACTATGAGAATACTATGACATGCTATGGACCATCAAAATACTATGAGCCACTATACCACTATGAATGAACTATAGCACTATGAATGAACTATGACACTATGAGTAAACTATGAAAATACTATGGCACTATGATGCACTATGGTGAAACCCTGTATTTGCTGATGTAGACTCTGTCAGAACATACCTCCTAGTCAACGAGGAAGTATATAGCACCGAGGTGAAGAAGATCGCATTCGCCCTCTCTTACATGAAGTCTGGAGCTGCCCTGACCTGGGCTTCTTCTTTTCGAAAAGACGCCCTCTTTCAGAATGCCAGTGGCAACACCAAGGGCTTTGGCGACTTCAAGGACTTCATCATCGCCTTCAAAACCACCTTTGAACACCACGACACCAGAGCCCTAGCCATCACCTGGCTTTCGACCCAACAGATGTCTGGCAATGCCGGAATCCCAGAACTTACTTCATTCATTTCGGAGTTTCGCAACAAGGTCCAGATCAGCGAGATCGTGGACGAAAACGTCCTCATCGGATACTTTTCCACAGCCCTACCCATCTGCCTCATGCGTCGCATCATGTCCATGGACACCATCCCCTCCAAAATCGATGAATGGTACTCCAAAGCTGTTCATTTCCTCACTCAATGGGGAAAAGCAGAAGACATCGCCAAAAGGAACAAATCTGGTTCCTCTACCTACCACTCGTTCTCCTCCTCTTGCCCCTCGAAAGACCCCGATGCCATGGACATAGATGCCATCAAACTTGGGAAACTCACTCCTGAAGAACGTTGCCAATGCATTGCAGAAGGACATTGCTTCCAATGCAGAAAGCCTGGCCACCTCTCCAACAAATGCCCCAGCTCCAACAACCCCAGGCCGAAGAAGACTTCAGAGAAAAAGGTTAGGAAGGTCGAAGAAGTTCCCCAGCTAAGAGAAGTTGAGGACGATGACGACGAAGAAACTGTGGCTCAGATCTCCTTTGCCATCCCAGGCGAGGATTTTTAGATGGAGGGCGTACCCCAATGCAACGACCCTCCTTTTCTTGTGCGTCTGTACTTGTATCGTCGATAACCAAACAGTCTATGCAAATCCCTGTTCACATTGTCGAACCCTCGCACCTGAAAGCCGTTGGTACTCATGCTCTGATTGATTCAGGAGCACAGATCTCATGCATCGATTGGGACTTTGTCCGAAAATACAAACTCCCGAAAACCAAACTCACCACCCCCATCACTGTTAACAACGTCAACCAATTTGCCAATAAAAATGGTCAAATTCGCTTCACCACCTCCCTCTTTGTCCGCATTGGAACTGTAGCCCACCAGGTCACCTTCTATATCCTCAATTGCGGAAAGGAAAACGTCATCCTTGGACTCCCTTGGCTAAAGGAAGTCAACCCCACCATCGACTGGACCTCTCGCGAATTATCTATTCCCCTGGAATCTGATCAATCCGAGCGCCTCTATCAGAAACATACCTGACCCCCTCCTCCAACACCTACCACCCCCACTCCTCGACCCCCTCGCCATGTCAATGTCGATACTGTCTGGGATAGTCGACTCTTCGACTACATGCAGAAGGAGACCCAACAGCAACACCTCCTTCGCAACCATGATGTCCAAGTCATCCAATGGATTATTTGTTGTGGCTCTTGCTTTATCCCAAACGCCACCATCGCCAAACTCACCACTGCCACTGAGCTTGCTATGGCAGCTGAGAAGGTGAAACCTAAACCTGTTCTTCCACAGGAATACGTTGATTTCGCTTCCGTCTTCTCGAAGGAAGCAACCGACTATGTACCCCCCAGCCGACCCTATGACCACGAGATTAACCTCGATGAATCCTTCACCCCGAAAATCGGCAAACTCTACCTCCTCTCCCCCGACAAAAAGGCAGCTACTGAAGCCTTTCTTGATGAAAACCTGGCAGCTGGGAAGATCTGCCCATCGAACTCTCCCCAAGCTACCCCCTTCTTCTTTGTCAAAAAGAAGGATGGAGGCCTCCGCCCTTGCCAAGATTACCGATATGTCAACAAACATACTGTTCGAGACACCTACCCCCTTCCCCTCATCTCCAACCTCATCAACAAACTCAAGGGGGCTAAGGTCTTCACCAAGTTTGACGTCCACTGGGGCTACAACAACGTTCGCATCAAGGACGGACACCAATGGAAAGTGGCCTTCATCACCCACAAAGGCCTCTTCAAACCCACCGTCATGTTCTTTGGACTTTGCAACTCCCCTGCAACATTCCAACGCTTCATGAATGACTCTTTCAGAGACATGATCGCCAAAGGATGGCTCGTTATCTACATGGACGACCTCCTTATCTTCTCCCCCGACGCCAAGACTCACGAAGAACGCACCAAACGTGTCCTGCAACATATGCAAGAGCTTGACCTTCATCTTAAGCTCGAGAAGTGCAAGTTTGCAGCCTCAGAAGTCGAATACCTGGGCATGATCGTTCGCCCAGATGAACTTGCCATGGACCCGGTCAAACTCGATGGCATTCAAGAATGGCCAACTCCCTCTAAAGTCAAGGATGTTTGCTCCTTCCTTGGCTTTGCCAACTTCTACCGACGTTTCATCCCCAATTACTCTAATGTTGCCTGCCCCCTCCTTGACCTTACCAAAAAGAACCAACCCTGGAACTGGTCCCCTTCTTGCCAAGACTCCTTCGATGAGCTAAAGAAGCTATTCCTCTCCCAGCCAATCCTCCACCTCCCTGACCCTGCTTGACCCTTTGCCATCGCCACCGATGCCTCCAAGTATGCCTCTGGAGGTGTCCTTCTCCAAACCGACGCCAATGGTGACTGGCACCCCTGTTCCTACCTGTCACAATCCTTTTCCCCCACAGAACGAAACTACGACATTTATGACCGCGAACTCCTTGCTGTCATTCGTGGTCTCAAGGCTTGGCGACACTATCTCCAGGGATCCCCTTTTCAGGTTCAGGTCTTCACTGATCACAAGAACTTGACCTACTTTCACCAACCTCAGAAACTCAACCGTCAACAGGCTCAATGGTTACTTGATATCTCTGACTTCAACCTCCATCTCACCCATGTTCCTGGAACCTCCCTCGCCACCCCTGATGCCCTCTCGTGCCGCCCCGACCTCCTCCCCACCACTGATGATGATAATGACAACGTCACTCTTTTACCAGATTCCCTCTTCATCAACGTCATCGACATTGCCCTCCAGGAGAAGCTAGCCTCCTCTTTCACCTCCAACCCCCTTGTGCTGGATGCACTCCGTGCCACCACTGGCGATGTCCCTGCTTGCTTCCGCTCCCAACTCTCTGACTGGCAATATGACACTGGTGTTCTCACTTACCAAGGCTGTGCCTACGTCCCCCCCAACCTTCAAAAATCCATCGTTGAACGACATCATGATCATTTTGCCGCAGGACACCCTGGCTATCTCAAAACCCGCCAACTTGTCGCTTCTGAGTTCTGGTGGCCTGGCCTTGCCCAGTTCGTCCACAAATACATTGAAGGATGTGCCTCCTGCCAGTCAGCCAAGGCAAACACCCACCCCACTGTCCCTCCTCTTTGCCCCATCTCCTCCTCTTGCTCTTGCCCTTTCCAACAGATCTCTTGTGACCTGATTACAGACCTTCCCCTTTCCGATGACTTCGACAGTCTTTTGGTTGTGGTAGACCATGGGCTTACTAAGGGGGTGATTCTCTGTCCAACAAAGAAATCTGTCTCCACTGAAGGGATTGCCTCCCTCTTTTTCCACAAGGTTTACACTCGGTTCGGCCTCTACAACAAAATCATCTCGGATCGTGGTCCCCAATTCACCTCTGCCTTCACCAAAGAACTCGGACGACTCCTAGGATACGACCTCTCCCTCTCCACTGCCTATCACCCTCAATCTGATGGAGAAACTGAGCGTGTCAACCAGGAAGTCGAGACCTATCTCCGCATCTTCTGTGGAAACTCCCCTTCCACATGGTCCCAGATGATCTCCCATGCCGAATTTGCCCACAACCACCATCCTCACTCCATCACCAGCAAATCCCCCTTCTTCCTCACCTATGGCTTCAAACCTCGCCCCCTCCCCACCATCATTGCCGAGTCCAACCTCCCCACAGTCAAAGAACGACTGAAGACCCTCTCTGCCACACGAGACGAAGCTTTGGCAGCCCATGAACTCGCTAGACAAGTCATGAAAGCTCACTCTCACAGCAAATTTACTCCCTTCTGCAAAGGTGACAAGGTTTGGCTAGAAGCCCACAACCTGAAATGCCTTATTCCCCATCCGAAATTCGCTCCCAAGTGAGAAGGACCCTTTACCATTATCCAGGTACTATCTCTGCTCGTTTACAAACTCCGCCTTCCTCATACCTGGAAAATTCACAACACGTTCCACACTTCCCTCTTATCACCCTATCGCGAAAACGACGTACATGGGCCGAACTTCCCTTCTCCCCCCCCTGACCTTATTGATGGAGAAGAAGAGTACGAGATGGAAAAGGTGATCCGACACAAGGGAACCCCGAATAACCGACGCTTCTTGATCCGATGGAAAGGATACTCAGCCGAAGAAGACTCTTGGCTTCTGGAATCAGAGTTCAGACATGCCAAGGAAATCCTCCTAGACTATAAGAAGCTCCACCCCTCCGTTTTCCCTCCATCCTCCCGCCCACCATCATCTCATCGCAATGCCCAACGTCTCTCCTAGTCGCTCGTCCTCCATCGAAGCGGATGCTGGCTGGAACCCACCTCCCGAACTCCCTCGTCTTGAAACCCTAGACCATGCCTGAGACGGCTCGTGGCCTCCCTCTCCCATTACTATGGAACCCATTGTCAACCCCCCTCGCTTTGCCTCCCGTCTCTGCTGTGACCCTTTCTCTTCCATTCAACAGGGACATATGCTTGCATTTCTCGATAATTCTAACCTTCGTATCGCCCTCCAAAATCACTTGGACCCCTCCTCTCCCCTTTATTCCCTCTTTCGTATGTACATAGAACTTTCACACCTTCGCTCCCATGCCGATCTCATCGCCGACGACACCGCCTGCATGCATCATGCCTTCCACATCACTGAAACCCACCACACCATTCAAGAGCTTGTGATATCTGCCATGCACCAATTGGAGATGGATGTCCTGACCTCAGATATTCAATGCTATGTGGAGCATTTAAACACGAGATCTAATGCTGACAAGCAATCCCCTGAGACCTCTAGCGCCCCTCTGACTCTCAAGGAACTAGCTTCCATCGAACGAACGGAAGTAGCATGGGAAGGCGAAAGGAATCGCCCTCTACCGGAGACCCACCCCCTCTATAACCACGCATGTTTCCACTGCCATTGCCTCTCTCATATCCGGGCTAACTGTGTCTATTACCGTTGTCGTCACTGCAACCGACACACACCTGGCCATTCAGCATATCAATGCCCCCTCCTCCATCGCCGGTCTCCCCCTCCCCTCGTTCCCTTGTCTTCTTCCTCCTCCTCCCGGTCTTCTCGTCATTCTCACAGGTCTCGTGGTTCCTCAACCTCTACTTCCACTCGCCCCCTCATACAACGTCTCTCATCCCCTCCAGTTCCCCACACCCCTCTCCCCATTCCCCCTCCCTCCAGCCGTCGTCATCATCAACGCCTTCCCCGCTCCAACGCAGAACTTCATCGTCTTTCCAGCATGCCTGCTGATGGATCCCTTGACATTGATGAAGAATGGGGATACCCCGACTACGATGCTTCAGCCTACGCCAACATGACTGGTTCCCTGGGTGGTGATCGCTGCATGGACCTCTAGTTCATCTTCTTTACCTTTTATTTCTCACTGCAGTTTCGAATGTACTCCAGGGGTAATGTTATGATTGGCCCCTATTCTTTTCTCCTTACTCATTGCTGCTTACCATCGTCAGCCTTACCCAATGTTTCCACTTTGATAGAGTGCTCTAGAACATGCAACGTGTTCGTCACACACCCTTATCTTGTTATCTTTACTTCTTTCTTCCTTTCGAATATTCTTCGCTTAGTCATAGTTATTCCATGACCTTCTATGGCTTTCCATTGTGCAGTATATAAGCTCTAGTACTTCGTCCCTTGTACCCTAGCTTAGTTCTGCTCAATCTTACCTCGCTCCCCTCATCGTAACTTGCTGCTACCTCTTTGGTAGGCAGACCTACACCTGAATCACCTGCTATACGTCCTAGCAGGAAGAACCCTTGACCCTATAGGGCAAGTACTCCATTATCACCTCAAACCCTTGACCCTACATTCTAGTTCTTTGAGCCTACGCTCGTTCCTACCTGGACCAAGTGTAACAAAGTGAGTTTTTTTTAGATTTATGGCTAAAATGTTAGGACTTTCATTAACATTTCCTTTGTAATTTTCATGTGTGCATACATAGTTGGTGAGTGTTGTGTATAAATCATTGGCATGTTTTCATATTGTGTGCAGGATGTAGGTGATATTGATTCTCAACATATGCACATATTACCTTATTCTTTATATTTCCCACAATATAGCCTGTAAGTCTTTTATTGAATAACAGACTTTTGCTAATTTTCTTGAACACAGACAGTATGTCATTGCTTTCCACATTTAATTGTATACTTGATCCTACTCAGATTGTTCACACATATCCACAAAATCAGGTGTTTTTTAAACACAACAGTTTTCAATGTTGAAATAACTCAATATTCTACAGATTTCAACCTCTAATATACAACATACAGTCCTCTTGGTGTGTATAATCACATGTATTGAGACCTATTGATTCCTTATGTATTTAATTAGTCTGAGGGTGCAAATACACAAAAAGATTTTCTTCATCAGGGAATATGTTTGTCATTGTATGTATTGCACTATCAGCATTTTTGAAACCCTGCAACAGATGTCCTCCTTCTCCTTCAATACTCTTTTCTTCTTGGTCAAAACAAGGTTCAAGATCCACTCACAAGGGCAGTTGAAAGATATCAAGCATCTGGCATTTCTGTCAAGGTGTCAAATGACCTTGATCACCTGTATGATCAATATTCTTCCACTGCAGACAGCAATGGGAGGGCTGAGCTCATCATGGAATTCATCAAGAATCACCAAATCTGTATGTAGTCATATGCAATGAGACTTCACATGCTGACAAACTTTTGTATATAGCATAAAGCTTGTCTTTGATCTTTTTCTTGTATACATAGAATGTTTTTCTGATCTCTTAAATTGTCTGCTAGCTTTTTTTGAAGCACTTGTACAATATATAGATCTCCTGAATGTCTGTTGGACAATATTGCTCTATTTTCATCTTAGATGATTCCATGTTAGAAAAAAGTGAACTTGGCAAGACTCCCAGCAGCTTAACATGGACTCAACCAGGTTCATGATGCCACATTCAAATTTGCAGAGCTCTAAAAAATTATTGTTGTCATGCTTACCTAGATAGAATCTTATGTTCCAAGAACCTCTCAAGAACCTGCACAGCCATATATCTTGTACAACCAAATGACAACCAAAATTCAACCTGCCTGCTCCATGCTTTAATCTTACTCTTCTGCCCACTGTGCTCAAACAACTCAACCCTGCTGGACACATCCACATAAATGCCTTGTGCAGTGAACTCACATATACTACCATTGTCTAGTGTATGAGTCTTTTGAAAGATCTGCTCCAGTTGAAAACAGTGATATTTTCAAGGACTTTATGAAAGTATTTATCATTCTGAGAGGGGCTCAAAATACCCACTCTTTATGCATCTCAATCTCGTCACAAACCATTCCAGCCCAATACACACAGGCAAGTTTACTTCCAGAAAAAATAAACAGAAATAAAACATGTTTGATAGGGGTGGCCTCACTCCCCAGCCACCGCTGCACGTACATATTGTCACACATAGATGTTCTTGTCGTTGTCATGCGCATGTGCGCATCGTTTCGACCATGGATATTTTCGCGCCACGCTTCCCTCCCCTCCCTTGGGTGTAGACACCACCTTCTTCCATGTTGCTGTCCCAAAAAATGTTTAGCCAACTGCATCAACACCACAGTGATTAAACACGCACATCATCGTATTGCCTTATTCCGCGTCGCTACCTTCCACCCCTCGACCCGCTTCTCAAACACCTTGTCCTCCTCGCCCTGCTTTCGGTGCACCTCCAACAACGCCGACTCGTACGACCCTCCTGTACACCCACGCCTTCGCCAATTGTCTCTCGGGAGCCTCAACACCGGGCTCGTACAGCTTGTTGCAACACGGCTGCATATTCTCAATGAACTTCACGAAACGCTCTGACCTGAACAGTACCAACGCAAGACAGAATGTGATGTCACGCCACTGCCACACGTCCTCAGTGAACCAGGACAATCAGCACCAATGAGTGCCATACAAGAGTTCGGGTTCTCGCATCGCAGCGATCCATTCTCCAATCTCGTCTTCGACGGTCCCGGCGACCTGATCAAACTCCACCACCTCTTTGGCCGTGGTGGTCGAACTTGGTTTCCACTACCATTCTCTCCGCTAGCCTCACACATGAGCCTTCCCCAAAGAAACGTATTATCACGTACCGAGTTCCCTTTCATCCTTTTGCCGCTTCCGCTCACATTCGATGAGCTCAAGAAAGGCGGCATATTTGATCGCAATGTGCCCGATGACGAACCAGAGCTGGCTGAGATGGTCCACGTTGTCCACGTCCTTGCCGCCCGACGGCTGCTTCGACGACATCTGTGACAACAGCGCGTGCGATGCTACACCCACTGACCCTGATCCCAGTGCAGACACTAACGACTCCTTGTCCTCGTCCATCGCATCTGCATCCCGTCCCTCATCGTCCTCGTTCATCGGCGTGTCCAATGGCAGCGAGGTGGATGACCTGCGCATAAACACACGCCACATCAAATTCTTGACGATCTCGTTGCACAGCTCATCGGAACGATCGCCTAGCGCACAAGTCATATTGATCGCTTGCTCTGCAAACGCGAAACATTCTTTGGACCAACACGGGCGCTCGATAGCGTCTTGCGGCTTTTCGAACACCGGGTTGCTCATCTCTATCCAGTGGGTCTCGTCTAAAGGGATCCTGTTCGGCGTGTGGTCAGTAGTAGACGCGTAGGGCGAGGGGGATTTACCCTTGACATTTTTCACGCTGCCGGTGAGTCGCTGAAGTACGACGCAGGTATAGCGTGCGAGCATCGGATCGGTCTGGAGAGTCGGTCGACGATGCCAGAGGGGGCCACGGAATGCTACCTTGTCCAAACGACCCAATCCTACTCTGAGCAACATGTCCACCTTATCCGATACAACACTCCATTTTGCGAGTGCAAACATGCCGAGGGCGATGATTGCCCCGCGGCGCTGACAAGCAGGAAGTGACTTCGAAGAGCCTGATCAAGGACATGAGTGAAAGGGCTGTCAGCGACGAAAATAATGCCTATTATAGAGCCGGCAAAGCTTGTTGATAATGTCATGGTGGACCAAGTCGGTTTCCATCATGCTCTTCATCATCTCCCCGAGACCAGTCAACTCGGCAGGCGTCGAGTCATACGTCAGCCTAGCAGAATCGACGAGGATGATACTAGAACACAGACTACCTACTCGATCATATGTTTCGCTATGCGGTTCCCCTGCGGTTTCGGTTCCACATGCGGTAGCGGGTCAAGGTACAAGTTGGAATAGTACTCCAATAAACGAGAGCGCGCGCCCTTGAGCTCTTTGCTGTCTTCCGATGTTTGGCTGTTGTATTTCGACCATACCAAGTGAAGCACTTGTTTGATCTCCCACTGAAAACTGCTCATAAGCGAACGAAATTGTGCATGTAACATCAAACCACCTCCGAGTCCTTAAAAGCAACTGCATGACGCGTTCCAAGGCCTACCCGATCATCTTGATAAAGCTGAGCGCCCCTGAATAATAATAATTTTTTTCGCAGCCGGAGGTGAAGTACTTGATTTGAGTACGGCGAGTACTTCCTCTTCCAAAGCCACTGCAGCGTGGTCAACCACGAACGGTCGCTCCCTTTTCTTTCCACTCTCTGCCTTCCGTTCTGACGGCCTTTCCCCACCCTCTCTTTCCTGCTCATGTTCATTTCATATTCGTCCGAGTCGTTGGGCGTGGTCATATTCCTTGGCGAGATGGGCTAGGAGCTCCGTCATGAGGTCGGAGAGATGCTCGTAATACTGTAGCGATTGAATGATGTTGTTCTGCGCGGTAGGGTCGCGTCCATGACTCTTTATGGCGATGCAAATGGCGTTGAATACGTACATTCTGATTTTGCCGTCCTTCATGCACTGCTCGCTCTCCGCGATACGACTCACGGGACGGGTGAGGCAGCTGGTTCGACGGTCACGACTGCGCGATACGGAAAAAGTGGAAAGACAGACTTTATGAATACTTCCCTCTCCGGGGTGGTGACCTATATGCTATGAGTCTTGAGCTTCGTCTGCTTGAAAAATAGCTCCAACATGTCCGGAACCTGGTCGATCCAACCCCCGCATGTTTCCCAGCCGCACGGGACCCAGCCACTTTGCCACTCTTGCCCCGACGTGCGCGAGGTGGCGACTGCACGGCACCCTCCTCGCCCCTCCCCTTGACCTGTGGCAAACCACTGGAAAAGGCGTGCGCCTCGAGGGGCGTCTTGTGCGCCAGCACGACCTACTCGTCCTCATCTCTCGAATCCCTCATCGCAGTATCTATTTGCGCACCAAACCCAGATGCGATCGCGTCGAGTTTGCTCATGAGGGTCCGGGAACAGCATTGGCGTACTTGAGGAGGCTGCGAAAGATGTCAAAGGTGTCTTATTCAGTGGTGGCGTCCGAGCTGTGTGTAGTTCTGTCAACGGCATCCGTGAATGTCGTGAGTGACAATTGGACACGCTCAAGCACACCACGCACGCTGTGATAACGGCCCTGGGTCTGTGTCGTGGATGTTGTGTTCGTTTGGTACGTCGTTGTTCGTTTGGTAAGCCGTATGACGATGACACGTCCTTGAGCGCTTCGAGCTCGTCTTGCCAGTTGAATTCGCCCCATCGAAGTTGCTCAAGTCAAACGCATATTGAAGGTCTCTTGCAGAAGGAGATGCGTGCACGTGGTCAACGAGTTTCCAAATATAGTAACATAGTGAGTGTCTACACACCTCACAGCCTGGCTATCCTTGCAACACGTCCACGCGTTCTGCGTGAGCGGATAAGAAGATGTCAGTCTTCGACGAGGAAGTATATTAGGTTGTTCTTGATCCGTATTCGTGGTTCTCTGCGATGAGAGATCATGTCATTTCTTAAATCCAGAAAGACCCAAAGGGATGGGTGATTGTGCTACAGAGGACAACGTTAACGGTGGCACATGTGGCCATGGAACGCTTTAGTGTCCTGAGGCAAATGCTCGGCAGCGACCCGTGAATATATGAACGTTGATGTCATTCGACAGCCAGACATAGTATCAGTATCCTCACGTATCCTCAGTGACTCAGTCTTTGATGACGCCGGCAACTGAAGCGAGCAGTTTATGGTCATACATATCGCGCCATCATCTCCACGATCGCCCACAATGACCACCAAAACATGTGGATGACTTCATGGCCTTCCCCCTGGTGTAACACACTTTCCTATGCACTTTGCATTTCGGGCCACATTCGGAACCTTCTCGTTCTGGTGCCTTACGTGGGATTGTGCTGCATTTAGTGAAAATGGCAGGCGTTCTATCGTCCCTCCGTGTACTACTATGCCCCAAACGTTCTACTGGATAACAGGCCTTGTCGCCGCTTACACGCTATATCGGTCTGTATTTGCAGACACTCGAGACCCCCCTTCACCGACCCACTCTCAATCACACCAATCCCAGGAGCGCCTCTGCTATGAGTGCCCCCAGGCCTCCCATCGTGAACACCCTCGTGCCTCCCATCAAGAACGCTCCCACCAAGAATGCTCCCACCAAGAACGCTCCCACCAAGAGCACCCCCATTATGAAGACCCCCACCATGAAGACCCCCACTACGAGGAGTTTGAGGAGTTTGAGGACCCCCACTATGAGGAGCTCGAGGACTCCTACTATGAGGACCACCACTGTGGGGAGTTTGAGGACCCTCACTACGAGGAGTTCGAGGACTCACCCTATGATGAGTTCGAGAATTCCTACGAGGACCACCTCTGTGGGGAGTTTGAGGGCCCCCACTACGAGGAGTTTGAGGACTCACCCTATGATGAGTTCGAGAACTCCTATGAGGACCACCTTTGTGGGGAGTTCGGGGACCCCCACTACGAGGAGTTTGAGGACTCATCCTGTGATGAGTTCGAAAACTCCTATGAGGACCACCTCTGTGGGGAGTTTGAGGGCCCCCACTATGAGGAGTTCGAGGACTCACCCTATGATGAGCTCGAGAACTCCTATGAGGACTACCTCTGTGGGGAGTTCAGGGACCCCCACAACGAGGAGTCCGAGGACTCACCCTATGATGAGTTCGAGGACTCCCACTATGAGGATCACCACTGCTGGGAGTTAGAGGACACCTGCCTTGAACACCCACACCATGTTTCCCATCACAACCTTCCCATTGAAGACCCTGCGTCCCTCCGAACCATGGCATCGCAAGAAAAGGAATTGATGGAACAATGTTTCCAACAGAGCCAAGAGGCCCGTGACCATACCTTCGCCGAGACTTTGTTTGAGCAAAGTAAACGCCATAAGCTCAAGATGGAACAGCTCAATGCTAAAGCGAGCGCCATCATATTCAAAAGTGAGCCCATCTCCAGAAATACTCTTGACAGCCAAGCTTAAAGCACTCACAGAAAATAACCGAGTAAGGTGCCATTCAATAGTGACCTCGTACCTCGCTGCATGGCTTTCCAGGACCAACCCCCTTCCAAAGTGGACCTGCATGGTCTCTACGTGAAAGAAGCGATCAGATATGCCGAGAAAGCCCTCAAAAAGGCTCTCCAAAGAGGCGATCCAGAGCTCCACTTCATCGTCGGTATGTCCATATTCTCTTGTTTCCATCCGCGGGCTCAACTTTGGTCTTGCCATGATCCTTGCCAAGGCCAAGGTAATCATTCCGATGATGGCATCCCCAGACTCAAACCTGTAATACGAAAAGCCATGCGGACGTGAGCTTCTCTGTTAGGTATTTTTTACCGTCACCAACTATTTTTCTAGACGCGGGCTTGAGGTCAGGCTAAACAGAAGAAATCCGGGCGTGCTGGTGGTGGTGTTGGATGACTGAT
>JBBPMV010000613.1:0-13486 GCA_038090495.1 Heimioporus retisporus | reverse complement strand
TGATCACCAAGCATAGCGTTCTGGATTGTTGGGGACGTCTTCCTCCAGGGCGTCTACACCGTGTTCGATCTCGGCAACTTGCAGGTTGGGTTTGCTCAGCTCGCTTAATCGGTAATGCAACGATAAGCGAGCCGATGCTTGAAACTGCTCTCGTCTACGATGTTTGTTCTTACTTGATCTGGATTGGCTGTTGTAATATGATGTACATGTTTTTTTCGGACAAGTGAATATTGCTACATAGCGGCTGACAAAGCAGCGGGCGCGTGGCTAACTAAGGTAAAGCCGATCGGAGGTCATGCATTTGCGCACCTTCTCTTCTCCTAGGGGTATGGGGCCCTATACGCTACCCGGTGTCCCCGGTCGGGCAGGGCACCCCGGCAGTTTTATGCCCACTCAGGGTGGGGGATGAGTTGGATCCAAGTCTGGAAAACTCTAAATTTGAGTGGTTCTTACGGTTTGATTTTGCTAGCCTGTGATCGACATCGAATCTCGTCGTGATGGCGCTTCTCTGTTTCGAGTTTATTGTCTCGTGTGCGTACTTAAGTGTAGTCCAATGACCCGGTTGCAATGTAACGTCCAAAGCAAGTATGCGGACTCCAATAAGAGGTGCGTTTTAGGCACGCTGCGCCGCATTGTGTTGGAGCGGTGGCCTTTTGGTCTGTAGATGGGTGGGTGATGTCCCTGCAGCCAAGAATGGTACCTAGGTTGGGTTTCGCCTAGTGTTCGTTCAACCGGTTCTGGCAACGGATGACGGACGGGGGTCCATATAGCATCTTGCTCTATCGTCGTGCAGCCTGTCATTTTGTGTTCGAGGGATTCGACGGAGTTCCCGCTGCAGAATGGATATTCGCTCGGGTTTCGTAGCTGGGTATATTGGGCCGAAAACTCACCGATACGTAGCGAGTCGGATATCGCATGGTACCAGAAGTTTTGTATCGGGCGACGCACGTCCGGGAGTCGTAAGCCCTTTCAGTGACACGCCCATTTCAAAGTTGAGGGTAGTGTTGCATAGACTGCATGTCGGGTTATAGTATCCAAATTGGTCAGCGTGTTTCTTGAGTAGGGTCACCGTCTTCTGGAGGGATCGCAAGGTATCGGGTCAGTGCAGTCATATTACAGTAATTCCGTCGAGGTAAAAGGGTGATGGTATTTCACGATTGATATCACAGATTAGGCTTTTCGTGTGCCCTGCGAAATGAATCTTTGAACCGACCTGTGTTGAAGATCCGACTCTTCATATCAATGTCTGCCATCGCCACCGTAGGACCGGGACTGAGTACTGAGACATTGACGATAAGCAGTTTCAGGTAGCAGCCTGGAGTTTCTGGAAGAGTATTACAGGCTGGAAGGGTTATCTGTCAGAATACTGGTATGGTGGAAGGAGGTGAGGTGTGATATGTGGCCCCAACCCTACTACTATACATCGACTTATTGTAGCGACTCTGTTTAGGACGTGTCCAGAGGCTGCTCGGTAAAGCCCGGTTGTACAGACTCCAGACACCCATACTTTTTTACGAATTACGGGGTGGCAACAACCCAAGTTGTCAAGCAAGGTAACCCCAGTTAAGAGGGAGTCGACTGTGTCATAGGCTGTAGCATGGTCCAACTCCTTTTGTGTGTCGATGCACATCATTTGCATCGACTCCTCCTTGGCATGTGGCCTCTTGAAGGTACAATCTATCTGTTCTCGGGTAGCATGATCTACACTTGTGTCTAGCAAGAACCTCGTAGCTGTCACTGCGTTCTTCCCCATAAAGTGGTCATTTTCGTGTGGCTCTCATCATCACATGAGACGAGTGTCAAGCGCTTCTCTTTCTAGGGTTTTGTTGTCATGGACTGCTTTATTAAAGGCAGGCAAGTCAATGCCAAAACTTCGTCGAGCCATTCTTCTATTACTCTGTAACATCCTCCATTCTAGATGCGCGTTACTCTTGCGACGTCCATTGTTTTGTTGGCTATCTTGGCTGCCGCGGTACCTCAGCCTGCCAAGCAGAGGTAGGGGACAGGTGTAGCGGTTCCCATCATTAAACGTGCCACCTATGTGAAGGACGACAACAGCGTCGACTTTGCCGCTCTGAACTCTCATCTTGCTTGGTCGAAGTGTACGTCGTATCCAATGTTGTCAACCCATTATTTTGGTTGAAGCATCGTTTTCAGCAAGATTGATCGAGGCTTCGCGAATTATGAGAAAAACACCGGGCAGATACATCCTTTCGCCGTGAAAACCGTCGAAAAGCGTGGGGCTGGTGATCCCTTGATTGATGGCAACAGCGATGAGCTCTGGTATGGCAATATCTCAGTTGGTACCCCCGCCAAATCCTTCACTGGTATATTTTCCCTAAACACTTCGATGCTACCCTAATGTCTTGTCTTTTACAGTCGATTTCAACACAGGCTCGAGGTGGGCGTTTGGTGTTATGACCCCATGAGGCTGTACTTGACGTCATGACAGCGATCTCTTTCTTCCGGCTTCCGACTGCAGTTCGACTTGCAGCGGCCACACCCTTTGGGACCTCGTCTTCTTCAACTTCAGTGGGCTTGGGCACTACATTTTCTCTCCGGTACGGAGACGTGTCTATCGTCTCTAGCGAACAATATACCGACACAGTGTCCATCGTTAGCTATAATGCATGTCTTGCTCACTCTCGGAATACGATCATTACTAAAAATAGAATAGGAAACCACTCAGACGTTTGGCGCTGCCACAACCTACTCATCTGGGTTTGAAAGGTCACAGTTTCCCGCAGACGGTTTAATGGGGATAGCCTTTCAGTCCCTCTCAACTTATAATGCAAGTCCTGTTTTCCAAACGCTGGTCTCCGATGGGCAGGTAACCGATCCTGTGTTTTCGTTCAAACTGGCGTCTTCTGGGTCCGAATTGTACATCGGTGGATCAAACCCTTCGATGTATACCGGCGGCTTCACCTATACCCCCGTAACGCACAAGGCAATACAAAGTGCCCGGTATCCTAGTTAATTTGTTCACGTTTGTCGTCCAGAGTTTCTGGGCAGTAACTGCGGATAATGTTAAGAGTGACGGTGATACGATTATGAGCAACCTTTCTACGATCATCGATACTGGCACCACCCTCATCGTTGGTAATTCCTCACAAGTATCTATGCCGTACAGTGCTCTCTGCGGAACGGCTGCTCCAAGCAGTGTTGGTGAGGGATATTATGCATGTGCATTCGGATTCAGCCCCAGGCTTCCTTCTTCATCGACACCACTCTGTTAGTCCCATGCAACTCCTTTCCGAACATTAGTTTTATGTTTGGAAGAACGATATTCGCGATCTCCTCGTCGGCCCTTAACCTCGGACAGGTTCCACCTGGCTCTTCGGACTGTGTCAATGGCATTGTCAGTCTGACCAAGCGTTATTGTGAGTTCGCGTTACACACGCAGCGCATCGTTCTGATCACCAAGCATAGCTGTCTGGATTATGGGGGACGTCTTCCTCCGAAGCGTCTACACCACATTCAATTTTGGCAGCGAGCGGGTTGGGTTTGCTCAGCTCGCTTGATCGGTAAGGCAACGATAAGTGAGTCAATGCTTGCAACTCCTCTCGTCCATAGTATTCGTGTTCATACTCGATCCGGATCGGCTGTTGTAATACACTGCATTGAATTTGTACCGAAATGTGATCGCAAAACTACGTGGCCGTCTTTTGGGTCGGTTTTGCGCGCGTGTCCCAAACTGACCTTCAAGCGTCCTCACACGGGACGAACACAGAAGCACCTTTATTTCCTTCTACATGATAGATCCAAGGGGAACCGAAACGAACCTTTCAACTGACCTGTGGTGAGATCCCGACTCTTTTGGCAATTACTTTACATCGATGTCTGCGTAGTGACCTGCCACGGTCAGAGTGATGGTTAGGCTCCGATGGCTAGGTGGCAATGTCTTCTGAAACTTAAAGGAAGCTGAGCCATGGCCGCCTGAACAGTGATGTCATTCGCACTTAATCTCGGATCACGATCTTGATGCGCCCTAAATTTTGTTATGGGCGCTGCACGGGAACGGCCACAATCGCGATCATGATGGGTACCGTAAGTCCACTTGAACCTCTGTCCGACAAGGTACTGACAGTAGACAGTTCCAAACAGGCCATCTCGAAGTACGAATGTCGGGATCCTGGTTTCAGACGGTTTGTAATGGTCAACATGACGGGCTGAAGATGGAACAAGCCCAATCAGATGGTGAATAACAATCTTGGTAAGCCGAACCAAGTGTGGTGAATCGGAGAGGCTGGTATATAAAGTACAATATCAACACAAACGTCTGAACGTATCGATCGAGGTGCCTTGCAACACTGAAGTAAGGGGCACCATCACCAGGACAAACACTTCCTGGTTAGTGAAGAACGAAACGCGATCACCACCGGCACGTCAAATTCTTGGTCCAGTCATCGGATCCAACACCATCTGCAACAACAAACAATTTGTTCGGGTCGTATGTGTCTTTGATCGCTTTCAGCTCCGAATAGTGTGAGCCAAAATAGGTCTTCTGCCAATCAACTTCAAACAGAGACCCCTGGAGGAGAGTATGGAGTCAGAACCAAGGGCGCCCCCGTCAAACACACGGTATACGACCCAAGTACGCACCTCATTGAAGTAAGCACCGTCGTTCGGCGTAAGATCGTACATGGCCCGAATCCATCCCTCCAGTTGAGAAATCAGTCCCTGAATTTCCGTCAAGGGCGCTCCATCCTCCCAAGTGACTCCGCAGTTAGTTTCGATGACTGCATCTCTCCAGGCAGGATTCAACCCTGCAGAGTCCACGCTGAACTGACTGACCTTTCCTCCTGCAATAGTACTGAGATCATAAACCGTCAGCCAGCCCATAACAGGATGCGTTAGAAGCATACTTAAAGCCAGCGCTACAGTCAATCAAAACCTGAGCAACTTCGGCATACTTGTTTGCTACTGTGTCCCGCGAGAGAAGTCGATTCGTAATCAGGAGGTTCCCGCCATTTTCGATGCCCGTACTGAAGATGGCCAGGTACAGGTCGTAAAAGGAAGGTGCTTCATACCTCTGTTCCGCGGAAATGACACCGTAGGGCGCCAGGGACACTGTAAAGTTGCGCCAGGCTTCGGTGGTTGCGATTGCAGTCTCGTTGGTCTTATTTGGACCAAAATATAAGAAAATCAATTGTTGCTGAGATATAGAGCCATATCCACCCCAACCATCGTCGGTAAAATTCGTTTGGAAACGGAGCAAACCGCCAACTAGCTCTGGCAAGATTGAAGAGTTCGTGATGTTTGCCTGAAAGACGTAGAGCTGGGTTGGAACAATGGGGTGAGTGCGGTAGGTAACAGAGGTGACGATTCCGTAGGTGCCTCCACCACCCCCACGCATTGCCCAGAACAGATCCGAATTTTGATACTTATTCGTAACCAAGAATTCTCCAGTAGAAAGAACGACAGATATTTCCAAGACGTTATCGACGCCTTTGGGTTGTCCGTTAGTTCAGTAGATAGCACGATTCTCTGGAAACATACCGAGTCCGTAGGAGGGTGACAATGCTGAGTGGCCTCCGCCTGCCAACCATCCGCCGGATGAACCGACGGAACCACCGAGAGACAGGCCGCCGACCATCATACGCCCATAACTATTCACGGCATCATATGCCTCGTGCCATTGTATGCCAGCGCCAAGCGTGATGGCTGTGGAGTAAAGAATCAGGTACAAAGTTCAAGACTGGAAACTTATCGGACGAACCCTCCTCGTACGTCACGTTTGTTGGAGCCCCTTGAGGGGCAAAGGTGGTGTTGTACGTGATATTTTTCATATGGTGTGTCCACACCATAAACGAGCCTCGTGCCGCACTACGTCCAAGGAAGTCGTGGCTGCTCATACATCATCCCATTGGTTAACACCCGTGAGTCGCGTCGCGAAGAAGTAACCCACCCAGTGTTCTTGACGACCAACTTTAAGTTCTGCTGCACTGCAAAGTTGACGGCAGCTTGGATGTCCCCCACCGAGCGCGCATCCACACCGACGACTGACACTCTGCCTTGCTCGCACTGACCTGTGATAGTGGTGTTGAGATAGCATGCAGCAATCGTGCCGTTCTGAAACATGAACGTCTCGAAATTGGGTGCTTCCATGGACCCAGGCATGGACGATCGCCAGTTCCCGTCATACCAGTTCGTAACGACCGCGGTGCAGTTTCCTGATGGGTCTGCAGGAGGATAGCACGCCGATGCGGTAGGAAGCGGATAGATGAGTGGCTGGGAGACCAGTGACTGAAGCTGCGAAAACGCGGAGGTGGAGGGCCAGCAAGATTCACCGAAGGTGCAGAGACAACCTGAGTTGCTCGCCCAGGCGATCATGGGCTCCGCTACTGCAAGGAATGCCAGCGCAAAGAGTAAGCTCATCTCTACTCCTCGACAAAGCTCCGAGCGGAAAGGATGCGATGGAAACGATGGCTCTGCAAAATCATACAGCAAAAGTTAGTAAATATATATCATCGCAGCCCGAACCGAGAAAATTAGAGTCCACGCCTGTTTGACGTGCACAGGAAAATGCCATTCATTTACGTATTGATAGAAGCGAACACGAAGCGGTACTAAACCTTCGCTAAAACAACGGTGTTCCGGTGGCCACTAATTGGATCATTTCCCCCAGCGCTCGCTTCAAAGTTCAACCCGACGCTATGCGAGTGCGAACGGGAAAGAGTCACTTAAGATAATGCCAGTCCATGTGATACTGCACCAGTCAGCGATGAGTCGGTGACGAAGATCCGCGCATGGAGGCACCTTTCAAATGCCACAGCGATTGCGTAAGCACGCAAATTGTACGTTTCTTCCCAGCGTCACTAAGCAGTAACTAGTTCAACGAGTTAACCCTCAGCATCAAAACAATCTACCAAGATGCTGCTACGTCGCGTGTCCATATGACACGTACGAGCGGCTCTACTATGAATATGGCTTTTGAGGTGGAGAGTCAAACTGGCGAAGACAGTGAGCTATGCATTCAGAACATCAGGTTAGTAACTGCATTAGTTGTTCGTAACTGCTTCCTTCGCAATAGATTGCTGTTTCAGAAGCAGCAGGGCATTTTGGAGGCCACGCTCCCCGTTCAACGTTATAATTTCTTGTGAGCGCCGTATCAAATTTCTGACATCTCCTATCTAGGATGCCTCAAGCCAACAATGTTCTTCCAAATGCTGAGCGGTCCTTGCGGTTTGATTTTGCTAGTCTGCCATCGACATCGAATCTCGTGACGGCGCTTCTCTATCTGGAGTTTATTTTCTGAGGAGGATGTGTTTTAGGCATGCTACGCTCCGTTGTGCCGAAGCGGTGAACTTTTAGTCTGCGGAAGGGTGGGTGGGGTTCCCACACCTAAGAATGGTGTCTAGGTTGAGTGTTCATTCAGCCGGTTCTGGTCACGCACGATGGACGAGGGTCCTACAATGTCTTGCTCTATCGCCATACAGTCTGTTATTATGTGTTCGAGGGACTCGATGAAGTTCCTGCTGTAGAGGAGATATTTCGCTCGGGTTTCATAGCTGGGTATATCGGGCCAAAACTCGCTAATGCGTAGAGAGTTGGACATCGCGTGGTACAGCCTGAAGTCTTGTATCGGGCGACGTATGTCCGGATGTTGTAAGCTCTTCTACGGTAACACGTCCGTTTCAAAGTTGTGGGTAGTGTTGTAGATGGCATGTCGAGGTATATCTAAGTTGATCGTGTTTCCTGAGTACGGTGTTTTCTGGTGGGATCGCAGGGCCTGCCAGTAGGGTGTGATACGACACATCAGGTGCCCGGTCTGACAAAGTTTTGCTAATGCTCGATAAGGCAATAGGGCCCTTATCGACGCGCTAATGTACGCTATGACGTCGTCCGTGCCTAAGCCTCACGTGGGCTCAAGGGCACTCTCGTCCGACGACATTGCCCCTCCTACGACAGGCGCATATATACTCTACTATGACTCTGCTTGCGTCAATAGCATATATTGATCATCTAAAAAGCGATGTCTCTGTAGCAACCACGATTCATATCATATAGGACTTGGTCCGTATGACGATAACTTTAGAAGATCACATCAGATCTAACCCATAAGCAAGCAGGATGGTGATACGAGTTGGTAAGACAAATGATAGCATGATCTATAGCAGTTACACAAGAAGCACAATGTGAGAAAAGGTATACAGCGTAACACACTGGGCACTAATATGCACGTAGAAGATCCGTTGATTGAGGGACACTTTAACGGACCTCATCGTCTTCTACAACATATACGCTGTTCGCGTATGATCTAACCGACCCGACTCGCTCACCGTATGCTGGTAAAACACGGGCGTGACCTTGTTCACGTGTGCATCGTCCACCGCCCACATCGTCCCAATCACCGAGCGAAACCCGGCAAACTGCGTCGCAGCCGCCAGATGAAGCGACTCGTCCAGAATCTCCTCATCTCCGACCGTCGTATGGCAAGTCAACAGGTACGCAAATTCAGCATGCTTCAAATCCAATTGGATGATTCGCTGGATCGTCAGCCGTCCGTCCTAAAGGGCAAACGCGGACTCAAATGGATGACTCTTGTCCGGGAGTCCATCACAGGCGAGATGTACCCACCCATTCTTTTCTAGTTCCCATCACCTCAGAATCGACGAACCTTGTCCCTCGATGGAGTTGAACATCGCGAGACTGTCCAAGCGCCACGCGAGGTTGGCCAGTTCCGTGCCGACGGACCGGTCCTCATTTGTTCCTCTCACGACAGCTTGTCCGACAGCAACGAAACGTTTCTGACTGGATGCAGATGTAGAAGAGGTGGACTGCGGAGCCCGAATGAGCGCGCCCAGGGTGGAAGCATATGATGAGAGGTACAGATCCGAGAACCTCTTCTGGTCCTTCCTATACGGCGTGGCAACGTGTAGCGACAGAATTGAGAACCCGGCGGTGGGACACCACCCGACGTGGGATTCAGTAGGGTGTGCGAGGCTAGAACGGAGGCAACCAGTAATGGAGGAAATGACCTGGTTCCAGAGGTTTCGCAGGAAAACTTGCAAAGCTTTCGTGATTTCGTCCTTCTTTACGCGCTCGGTTAATTTACCTAGGGCAGACACCAGCAGTCGAACATCTTCCTATGTGACCGCGATACAACCCACTTCGGTGCCTTGCTTAAATATGGCACCAAGTCAATCTGTGCATGAAGACGGGTCTCTAACAGTTTGCTGGGTCACTTACTCGTCCTATCGTCGATGCAACGGGCTGGAAACCTGACAAGATCTGCTGGTACATACCTGGAGAGACTAGGTAAGTGTACCCATGAGTGCAGTTCTCCAACGGTTAGCCGTATCACGTACTCGTTCTGCAGCGATCCAACGAGAAGAGCTCATCAGAACAATATTGTATCACTAGGCATAGCATCAATGTTGAATGGACTCCTTCGCTATATAGACTCCACCAAACGTTTCCACCTCACATGCACCCAACGAATGCGATAGCTACTACGCTTCCACACGTCAATCACGGAAGGAACTTGCTGATAAGCAAACAGGAGGATAAGTCGGGGGAAGAGACTAGGGACACCTACGACACGCAGCATGCCAAAAATCACCCCACACAGTCGTCTCGAGGGCGCCCTCTCTCTACCTATGCTTCATTTATTTCCCATACCGCACCCCTCTTCCCTCTCCATGCCGAGCCACATAATGGCCTGCACTTGTTACCGTCACGTCACGACAGTTGTCCCCCTCTCTTTCACATCAGTTACCATTTGGGACACCGCTGATTAGGAGACTCGCGTGTCTAAAACCAGCCGGCGGGAACGGTGGGACTAGGGACCGACCTTACATCGCTCACTAGGGCATTCACAGAGTCAGGGACACGGCAGGGGCACAGGTGCCCCTTTTGTACCTAGCACATGTTATGTCCTAGGGTTTGTTACCCCACAAGGACAAAAAACTGGATTCAAAAAAAAAAAAAAAAAAAAAAATGTTGAATGGACTGTCGCACGGAAGCAGGGGTACACCTGGATTAGGTGGTGTCAAATGAATTGTTGGACTCGTCAATAAGCATGGTGCTGTCATCCTTGGAGTGGTCCGGGTTATTAGAGACGTCTTCCTCCGAAACGTCTACACCGCGTTCAATTTTGGCAATGCGCAAGTTGAGTTTGCTCGGTAAGGCAACGACGAGTGAGCCGACGCTTGCGACTCCTCTCGTCCATGGTATTCGTGCTCGCACTTGATCTGAATTAGCTGTTGCAATACACTGTATTGAATTTTGTACCGAAATGTGATCGCAAAAATATGTGATTGTCTTCCGGGCCGGTTCCGCTTGCGTGTCTCAACCTGATCTTCAAGCATCTTCGCACGAGGCAAACACGGAGGCACCTTCGTTTCCTTCTGCATGAGAGATCCGAGGAGAAAGTATCAGAATGACGACTTTCCTTTGAAACGCGCCTTTGAGCTGACTTGTGTTGAAGTCCGACTTAGATCTTTCGGCATCCACTTCACATCAATGTCCGCATACCTGCCACGATTACAGCAATGGCCAAGCTCCGATGACTAGGTGGGAATGTCTTCTGGGAATTAAAGGAAGCTGAGCCATGACAGTCTGAGCAGTGATGTCATTCGCACCGAATCTCGGATCACGATCTTGATGCGCCCTAAATTTTTGTTATGAGCGCTGCACGAATTAATAGCCACAATCGTGATCGTGGTGGGTACCATTAGTCCACTTGAATCTCTATCCGACGAACCACTGATAGCGGACAGTTCTAAGCAGACATTTCGAAGTACGAATGTTGGGACCCTGGTTTCAGACGGTTTGTAATGGTGACATGACAGGCTGAAGATAGAACAAGCTCGATTGGAGGGTGGACAGGGATCTTGATAAGCCGAATCAGATACGGTAAATTGGAGAGGCCGGATCTACAGTACAATGTCAACACAACCATTTGAACGTATCGATCGAGACGCCTTGCGACACTGAAGCAAGGGGCATCACCGCCAAGGCAAGACGGTTAGTGAAAAACGAAACGCGGTCAATACCTGCACGTCAAATTCTTGGACCAGTCATCAGATCCAACACCCTCCGCAACAACAAACAGTTTGTTCGGATCATACATGTCTTTGATCGCTTTCAGCTCCGAATAGTGTGAGCCAAAATAGGTCTTCTGCCAATCGATCTCAAACAGAGATCCCTGGGGGAGTGTGCGGAGTGAGAACCAAAGGTACTCTCGTTAAACACATGGTATACAACCCAAGTACGCACCTCGTTGAAGTAAGCACCGTCGTTCGGCGTAAGATCGTACATGGCGCGAATCCATCCTTCCAGTTGTGAAATCAATCCCTGGATCTCCGTCGAAGACGCTCCATCCTCCCAAGCGACTGCGCAGTTGGTTTGGACGACTGCATCTCTCCAGGCAGGATTCAACCCTGCGGAGCCAGCGCTGAACTGACTGACCTTTCCTCCTGCAATAGTACTAAGACCGCAACTTGTCAGCCAGCCCATGACAGGATGGATGAAAAACATACTCAAAGCCAGCGCTACAGTCAATCAAGATCTGAGCAACTTCGGCATACTTGTTTGCTACTGTGTTTCGCGAGAGAAGGCGATTCGTATTCAGGAAGTTCATGCCATTTTGGACGCCTGTACTGAAGATGGCCAGGTATAGGTTATAAAAGGAAGGTTGTTCATACATCTGTTCCGCGGAAACGACACCGTAGGGCGCCAGGGACATTGTAAAGTTGCGCCAGGCTTCGGTGGTTGCGATTGCAGTCTCGTTGGTCATATTTGGGCCAAAATAGAAGAAAGTCAATTGTTGCTGAGATATAGAGCCATATCCACCCCAACCATCGTCGGTAAAATTCGTTTGAAAACGGAGCAAACCGCCAACTAGCTCTAGTAAGACCGAAGAGTTTGTGACGTTTGCCTGAAAGAGGTAGAGCTGAGTTGGAACAATGGGGTGAGTGCGATAGGTAACGGAGGTGACGATTCCATAAGTACCTCCACCACCGCCACGCATTGCCCAGAACAGATCCGAATTTTGATGCTTATTCGTAATCAAGAATTCTCCAGTAGAAAGAACGACAGATATTTCCAAAACATTATCAACACCTTTGGGTTGACCATTAGTTTATATACTACGTTTCCGGGAAATCATACCGAGTCCGTATGAGGGTGACAGTGCCGAGTGGCCTCCGCCTGCCAACCATCCGCCGGATGAACCGACGGAACCGCCGATAGACAGGCCGCCGACTATCATACGCCCATAACCATTCACGGCATCATATGCTTCGTGCCACTGTACGCCGGCGCCGAGCGTGATGGCTGTGGAGCAAAAAATCAGATACAAAGTTCAAGACTGAGAACTTTGGGACCGATGAATCGGACGAACCTTCTTCACACGTCACGTTTGTAGGAGATCCTTGAGGTGCGAATGTGGTGTTGTACGTGATATTTTTCATATAATGTGTCCACACCATAAATGAGCCTCGTGCCGCACTACGTCCAAGGAAGTCGTGGCTGGTGCGTCATCCAATCGGTTAGCACTTGTGAATCGCGTCGCAAAGAAATGACCCACCCAGTATTCTTGACGACCAACTTTAAGTTCTGTTCCACCGCAAAGTTGACGGCAGCTTGGATGTCCCTCACCGTGCGCGCATCCACGCCGATAACTGACACTCTGCCTTGCTTGCACTGACCTGTGATAGTGGTGTTGAGATAGCATGCAGCAATCGTGCCGTTCTGAAACATGAACGTCTCGAAATTGGGTGCTTCCATGGACCCAGGCATGGACGATCGCCAGTTCCCATCATACCAGTTCGTAGCGACCGCGGTGCAGTTTCCCGATGGGTCCGCAGGAGGATAGCACGCTGATGCGGTAGGAAGCGGATAGATGAGTGGCTGGGAGACCAGTGACTGAAGCTGCGAAAACGCGGAGGCGGAGGGCCAGCAAGGTTCACCGAAGGTGCAGAGACAGCCTGAGCTGCTCGCCCAGGCGATCAGGGGCTCCGCTACTGCGAGGAACGCTAATCCAAAGAGCATGCTCATCTCTGCTTGTCGACAAAGTTCCAAGCAGAAAGGATGCAGTGAAAATGATGGCTCTGCAAAATCAAACAGCAAAAGTGAGCAAATATATACAATCGCAACCCAACCCGAGAAAAGTGCACACCCGTTTGACATGCACCGGAAAATGGCATTCATTTATATATTTGTTATTGATTGAAGCGAGCACGAAGCGGTACTAAACCTTTGGTAGAATAGCGGTGTTCCGGCAGCCGCTAGTGGGGTCGTCTTCCTCAGCGCTCGCTTCATGATTTAACCCGACGCTATGCGAGTGCGTGTGGGAGAAGAGTGAAGACAATGTTAGTCTATGTAATACCCGCGCCAGTCAGTAGTGACGCGGTGACGAAGATCCACGCACGGTGGCACCTTTGCCATGATGCATAAGGACGCAAATTGTATGCTTCTTCGCACCGTAAGGAGTGACTGGCCCAATAAAAATTGCTGAGATGAGAACCCAAAAACAGCA
>JBBPMV010000611.1:0-13538 GCA_038090495.1 Heimioporus retisporus | reverse complement strand
TGGCAAGAGCCTTAGAAACAAACAATGGCCTAGATAGGGTTGTACTTGGAACCATGTCCACCGCCATCCTGACGATCGCCGGTTCAGATTCGAGCGGTGGTGCGGGTATCCAGGTACGTGTACAGTGCCGCTTCAACGGCCTGACGACCCATGCGTCCACCAGGCGGACCTCCGGACGTTCGCGGCGCACGGGTGCTACGGCACTAGCGCCATCACCGCGTTAACCGCCCAGAACACCACCGGCGTGCAGGGCGTGCATGGCGCACCCCCGGAGTTCGTCGCACAACAGGCACGTTTCCCCTTTTCGCCTGAGACCGTGTGTCAGACTTGGGTTAGCTACGGTCCGTCCTCGACGACATCGACGTGCGCGCCATCAAGACGGGCATGCTCTTGACGGCGGACATCATCAGAACGATCGTGTCGACGCTCCGGGACTACTTTGCGCGCCACGGCCCCATCCCGCTCGTGTGCGATCCGGTCTGCGTCTCGACGTCGGGCCACGTCTTGTTGGAGCCCGACGCGGTCGACACGATGATCGACGCGCTCTTTCCTCTCGCGCAGGTCATCACCCCGAACCAAGCGGAAGCGGAGCTGTTGCTGAGGACGAGACGCATGCCGTGCGCGATCACGTCGCCGAGCACGATGCTCGAAGCGGCTCAGAAGCTGCTCGCGCTCCATCCCAACCTGGACGCCGTGTTGCTCAAGGGCGGGCACGTCGCCGTGTCCAAGGACGATTTGCTGCATCTGCACGTCCCCGACGGCGTCGACGTAGAGGTCCGTCACGTGTTCCCTTTGGGGCCACACATGGACATCTTGCAACGCGACGGGGGTGCTGAAGTCGTCGTGGACGTGCTTTGTCAACGTGGCGTCAAGACTATCACGATATATCCACGACCACGCATACACACGAAAAGTACTCATGGGACAGGGTGCACGTTGAGTGCGGCGCTCGCGTGCGCCCTCGGAAACGGCATCGAAAGTAATAAAATTTTACTGGCGTCTCTGCGTGGAATTATCTGATCGTGTCCAGTCCAAACGGCGATCGCACAAGCGACCACATTCACGCATCTCGGCATCGAAACTGCACCACCCATCGGAAAGGGCTACGGTCCCTTGAACCATCTTCATTCGGTGCCGCAGCGCGTCGTTCCGCCGTGCGTGTATCCGTTCTTGCCGGCGCGCGCTTCTGGAACGTTGTCGTTAGACGGACTCTGAGCAACCCATTTCCCTTGACCAACAAGTTTATCCAGAGCACGTCGGCGCTCTGGGAGACGTGCGTCGCCCACAAATGCCTTGTTTCGCTCGGTGATGGCACGCTCGATGTCAGGTACGCGCACTTTTGCACACGCGTATGCAGCGTCTCACTTTTGCTCAGGCTTTCCGACCTCCTGAAGCATTATGGGGCAGAATGCAGGTAGGTCTCTCCTTCGATCCTCTGATGCGACCGTATCGATATATAGTAGGAAATTAGCAGTCAACATTCCTAAGTTTGATCGCGCCGCCCGTGCTATCGAAACAATACGAGACAATTCGGCCGTTCCGTCGAGCGAGACGCCCGGAACAGCAGCGACAAACGCTTATGCAAAATTTCTCGGGGATGTGGGCTCACGAGGTATTGCACCCTGTAGCGCATATCCCCATACGCTCGACGTCTTTGTTCTTCAGGCGATGCATCAGGGCACTTGATTGCGCTCGTTGCGTACCTGGTAGGCTACGGTCAAGTCGGCCTCCACACGAGGAAAGCAGAGTCGACATGGTTCCTCTATGCCAGGGAGGACTTTCAGAGCGCGGTTTCCGATGGCCTTGGTGTGTACATATTATTTTCAGCTTCTAATCACAATATAATGTCCTTTTCAAAGAAACGATGGAGTCTCGTGCGGAGGAGTATCCACCTTCACCTGGCCAGTTTCAGGAGTGGTTAGCCATCTGGAGAAGGTCTATCCTTCTTCAGAAAGATATTTGGGACGAACCAATGAGTCGGGAAGACAATGTTATCGCGAAAGCGTAGTTAACTGCAGGCACCATTAGACGTTTTGTAGAGTAGACAATGACCATGGCTGGAGGGCAACTACGATGTTTCCATCTCGATCTCGATTTTGGGACCAGAGCCCTCGCCAGCGTTCTGCCTGCTGCTCGACGGCCTCTTGGCCTTGGATGTGCTTGGCCTGGCGCTCGGACAAAGACCTTCGGTGCTCAGCGTACATTCGCCGCATTTCGGACCCACAGGTAGACATATCGTCTATACATCGATTAGAACCGTGGCCCAAAGCAAACCGTGCTTACCTGTCCAAACCCAACGAGCATGTGGTTTATCTCGCCGTACAGCGTCTTCGGCAGCCACGCTTCTAGGTTCCGTCTACCGAACCTCGTCATCAGCGCATACACGACCACAACATACACTCACCTGGTATCCTCGGGTTTGTTCGTTGGTGGGACGTGCCACCCTAACCTGTTCGTGATCCGGTGGACGTGCACGTCGACCCCGATTCCCGCGAATCTACAGGTCGTCAGCCGCGTTCACCGATAGCACGCACGTACATCCCCCACGCCACCTGTAGCGCCAGATATGCCATCTTGGGGCCTACGCCGGGGAGAGTACACAGCTCATCGACCGTCTTGGGGACGTCCGCGTCGAACGCGTCGTGCAGCCGCTGTGCCGTCTGGCGAATGTACCTGCGACCGAAGGCGTCACGCATCTCCGGGAGAATAAATAAATAGATAGAAGGGCAGACGCACCCCGTCTTTCGCCTCCAAAACCCCACCTTGCTGATCGCGCCCGATATGCTTGCGTCGTCCGCGTCGAGCACTGCACGTACGGAGAGCGACCCGCCGAGTGCGGTGCGGAGCGCTTTTACGGCCGCGTCCGTCACGTCGTCTTTCGTTTGCGAGGAGAGCATCAGCGAGACGAGCGTCGCGAAGCGCTGGTTCTGCTGGGCGTTGGAACGTGGAGACGCGAGCGGAAGGCGGGTGGGCGCGCACCTTGGGATCGCGCTCCGCGTGCTGCGCCTGGTCGCACCCCATCGTATCCACCGGCGCGACGATCCGTGCGCGCATCGTCTGGATGGCGGTGTAAGCGTCTTGCCAGCGCGCCGGCTCTGGGATGGGTTTGGAGTCGCGATCGGGTTGGACCGTACGTCGTGCGCGTCGTGGCCTGTCCGAGTCTGCCGGTCGTGTGCTGCCCTGCGCTTCGTACAGCGTCACCGTTCGGTGGTACGGGCTTGCCTTCGCTGCCAGCCTTTTCGATGGCGTTCGCCTCGCCGCACACATGACCACAATCTTGTTGACTGTCGAACGTCGAACGTTGGACGTTGAATCACAACATGCGCACCCACAGCCGAATGTCAGGGCCAAAAAAAAATTCAAATTGCGAGGGCACCGCCCTCCTGTTCCCTCACCCGCCGCCCCGGATTAGCCTCTCACTCTTGTGCTCCACACTGCCACTATCTCAAGTCGCCGATTCCTTAGGAGACCCTACGGACGCGACGGGTGAACGAGTCAAGAGGTTTTTAGGTACGTTCTTTGCTGACGGCGTTCGTACCATCTCTACATCTACTGACTTCTCTTCCACTCCGCAGCTCGCCCCGGTGTTGGTGGTAATCTGGACCATACCCGGAAAAACTCCATCGCTAGGTGAGATGAATGGACTGTGAGGGCTAGAGGGCGAGGCGCCGGCAACGGCAGTAGCAACAGTGCGACAACCGCGACATTGCAGTCGTCATGCTATTGCTGTTGTTGTTGGGTTAGACGAGGCGGGAGTGCACGTATGTGTTGGGCGAGGAAGGTGACAGCGCCGAATTTGGACAACAGCAGCGAGCAGAACGGGGTAGGGCACGCCGTGTGGAGGATGTCGGCGATGACAATACCACATCAGGTGGGTTCTAGTCCATGGCGGGAAGGCAGCACATACCGATGCCTGCGACCAGCCCAACGAGGAGGACAGTCTGGCGCCTGAACGCCCACGATCAACACGACGTACACATGTGCGGGACGAGGCTAAGGATATAGTTTGTGACGGGTTGGCCTGAGGAGGGTGCGTCCCTGGGCAATATTGTACACCGACCTCGTTCTTCCTGTGATGATGTCCAACTGGTCAGATCGCGTCTAATCAAGCAGCTAGGAAAATGTAACATGATCTACATGAGCTTGTAAAGTGAATAAAAGCATGGTGAAGAGCGATTCCACAACAAGGAGCACGAAGCGAGACAGGACATATGCAAGGTATGACACTAGGCACCAATATGCACGTAGAGAACTCGTTGATCAAGGGGTACCCTGACCGACCTTGTCGTCCTCCACAACGCATACGCCGCTCGCGTATGATCCAACCGACCCGACTCGTCCACCATATGCTTGTAAAATACCAAGGTAATCTTGTTCGCCTGCGCGTCGTCCACCGCCCACATCGTCCCAATCACCGACCGAAACCCGGCAAACTGCATCGCAGCCGCCAGATGGAGCGCCTCGTCCGGGCTCTCTTCATATCCGACCGTCGTGTGGCATGCCGACAGGTACGCAAATTCGGCGTGCTTCAATTCTAATTGGCTGATCCGCTGGATCGTCAGCCGTCCATCTTGGAGAGCGAACGCAGACCCGAACGGATGGCTTTTGTCCGGGAGTCCGTGACAGGCGAGATGTACCCACTCATTCTTCTCCAGTTCCTCTGTCACCCTCGAGATCGACGAATCGTCTCCCTCGATGGAGGTGAACGTCGCGAGACCGTCAAAGCGCTGTGCGAGATTGGCCAATTCCGTGCCTACAGACTGAAGTTTATTGGTCCCATTCGCGTTCGCCTGCCCGACAGCAGCGAAACGTTTCCGGCTGGATGCAGACGTCGAGGAAGCGGATTGCCGAGCCCGAATGAGGGCGGTCAGGGTGGGAGTATACGATGAGATGTACAAATCCGAAAATCCTTTCTGGTTCTTCCTATATGGGGCAGCAGCGTGTAGTGGCAGAAGAGAGAACTCGGCGGTAGGACACCACCAGACGCGTGATTGAACAGAGAGCGCGAGTGTGGATCGGAGGCAATCAGCGATGGGAGAAACAACCTTGTCCCAAAGATCTCGCAAGAATACTTGCAAATCTTTTGTAATTTCGTCTTTTTTTGCACGCTCGGTCAATCTGCCGAGGGTAGACACCAGTAGTTGAACATCCTCCTGCTTGACTGACAATGGGACGTGAATAGGATCTCTACTATTAGAGACAACGAGAGCGTCGCAGCTATACCGACTCGCATTCAAGATGACGACTGGACCATCACTGGCTGCACATCGGAGGTCGGGGAAAAGCGAGGGGAGAAGGAACCGAGAAAGACCAGGCAACTGACGGATCTTGGACACCGTCCCCGCCAGTTTCACGTTTAGCTGCCAGACACGATCATGTTGGTCTCTGCTGGTGGAATTGAGGATTTCTTGAATGAGCGAGGTTAGATGGGTATGTTCATCTGCCGATGTCCTGCCCTCTGAGCCGGATGCGACAACATCATCAAGTGGGGAACGAAGGCGGGAGAGCTGGCTCCAAGAGAGAGAGCGACCTTGTTCGAGCATCTCAACAGCATTTGTAAGGGACTGGTTACGAAGACAAGCTGAACACGCATCAGTTGCAAGCGATCCTGATTGTTTCCTTAGAACAGTAAGATGCTGGGGTAAAGATGGGAGTGTGACAAGATATCGGACAAGCAACTGGAGAGCTGTTTGATACGCAAGAATGACTGAGGGGTGGTGGAAGCTTTCGGCCGCACTGATCCAAGCTCTTGAAGCAGAGAGGTCGTTAGAAGATACCCATTGTGTATTGTGGGTCAGCTGACTGTAGAGAGAAAACATTTCATCTTTGTCATCTTCTTTGCAGAGCTACGTTAGAAAATGATGAGCGTGGAGTGGAATGATGGTGAACGAAGAGTGCAACCTGCTGGTAACGATCGGAAAGATTTTCGACCAGGTTGTATAAACACTGTGACCGGGATGGGTGCCCTGGTAGATAAAGCTCCAGAGTCTCTCTGTGGAGGTCAATGGCCTCAGTGATGTCTTCTATCATACCCAATTTCCGGTACCGCTCTCCAAGACAATTTGCAAGGTTGTGTAAAGGGGATGATCGCAATGGGTGTCCTGGTGGACAAAGCTTCAAAGCCTCTCTGTAGAGGTGAATGGCCTCGCTGGTATCTCCCGCTGCACCCAGCCCATACCTGAGACAATTTGCAAGGTTGTACAAAGAGTATGGCCGTGACGGGTCCCGTGGGGAACAAAGCTTCAAAGCCTCTCTGAGGAGGCCAATGGCCTCACCGAGATCCTGCAGTCCACCCAGCAGCCGGTACCGATCGTCGAGGCGAATTGAAAGAATGTTCAAGGAGGTCAACCTGTTTGGATGCCCAGGTGGGCAAAGCTTCAAATGCTCTCTCGCAAAGTCAATGGCCTCGCTGAGATCATCCACACCACCTAGGTGCGCGTATCTGTCGGCAAGGCAAAGAGAAAGGTTGCATACAATATACAACCGATTTGGGTGCCCTGGCGAACAAAACAACAGTGCCTTTCTGTTAAGATCAATGGCCTCGCTGAGATCCTCAGCCTGGCCGAGCTGCCGGTACCGAGTACGGAGATAAAGCGCCAGGTGATACAAAGAGGTGGATCGGTCCTTGTCACCTGAAGGACGAAGCCCCAGAGCCTCCCGCCCTAGGAGGATAGCTTCCTCGATGTCCTCCATCCCTCCGAGCTGTCCGTACCGAAGCCAAAGATGGTATGAAAGCTGGGTCAAGCCAAAAGCTCGCAAAGGGTGGCCAGGGGTATACATCGCGAGCGCCTCACGATCAAGGGCTATCCCCTCCTCGATGCAACGTGCTTCGGCGCCTTGCTTAAACTCCTCGCTAAGCGATTCTGCACGCGAAAGCAGTTTGTTAATTCGCCGAGTCACTTTCTTGTCCTGGTCGTTGACACGATGAGGCTAGAAACCCGACGAGATGTGCTGGACATACCATGGTGGGACTGACCTGTGAGTGCGCTGGAGTAGTGTTCGAATGGTTCGCCACATCATTTGCTAGTTCCAGTCGTCGACGTTGCAAGCCCCAGGATTGATGGACCAAAAATTGAAGCTGTTTGAACATGGTGGGTAGTGGGCAAGGTATAATGTCGTGCGTCTGAGACAACGAGGCCAGAAAGCCATGTGCCTCGTGTTTGCGTCCATCGAACTCGATAAGTACCGGTGGGTACATACGGAATGCGATCACCGCAGCCACATACCCCGCAGATGTCCGTTGCTGTCTGCTCGTCCCCCATGTATGAAAAAAAAATACCATATCATAATGAGCGCGATAAATACAAGGCGAGCGGGTGCAAAAAGCGCAAGAAACCAAGCAGAGAAAAAAAGAAGCACCGCAAACCCGATCGGCAGCCGGATCTACCCAAACAAGTGTAGTACGAGCAGAGATGCGACCTCGATTGGGAGCGTGACGAGCATGACGTGCGGCATCGGTGGCTCGCGTGTGCAGCGACATCGAGAGGCGCGAGGCAAACATGTCGAGGACAGTGCCAGCGCCGGAACTGATGACCATGGCGCCAAAGGGCACCGTCCACCTTTGGCGATCAGGCCGCAGACTTCGGGGTTACGGCAAGCGGTATGATGGGAAAGGGGGGAAAGAGGGACGGACCTGGGTCGCGGCTGTAGCGGCGGACGACGAGGAAACACATGAACGAGCCGAGAATGTTAGCGATAGAAGCAGTGAGCATCGCGGAGGCAGCGACCATGACCAAGCGCGGGGGCATCAGAAGCCATGGGAGAGGGTGAAGAGAGGAACAACTCCGCGAGACCAGATCGGGGAAGCCCGGGGTTTAGGGTGAGGTGAATTCTGCACGAATACGGAGAGAAAGACGGTGGCCCAGACCTGCAGGAGGGCGAGGTTTCCGAGGAGGATGGCCGGGTGGTCGAACTCGCCCATGTTGACCGCAGTGGCCAGTCGAGGGGGAAGGTTTCGCCAACCGCGTCGGCTCAGAGCACCCCGCGCACGGAGAGCGGCCTCCCGAGTGGAAGGCGGGTGGGCGCACCTTGGGATCGTGCTGCGCCTGGTCGCACCCCATCGTGTCCACCGGCGCCACAATACGTGCGCGCATCGTCTAGATCGCGTCGAAAGTGTCTTGCTAGCGCGCTAGCTCTAGAATAAGTTTAGAGTCGCGATCGGGTTGGGCCGTACGTTGTGTGCGCCGTCGCCTGTCTGAGTCTGCGGTCGTGTGCTGCCCTGCGCTTCGTACTGCGTCACCGCTCAGTGATACTACGGGCTCGCCTTTGCTGCCAGCCTTTTCGATGGCGTTCGTCTCGCCGCACACATGACCATAACCGATCTTGTTGAGTGTTGAAATGTTGAATCGTAACATGCGGACCCAGAGTAATGTCAGGGGACTTCAGGCACACGTGTACTCTATCGTACGATTATTACTAGCAGCCACAGTGCCCAAACAAGGCCACACAGCTGTCTCAGCTATCCAAGCATGCTCCCCGTGTTTTCGACGGTGCCGCTGGCCAAGATCGCCTGTCTTTCGACCATTACCTTCTGTCACTCATCTGATAGGTTTATCTCCTCTCCTTGTTTTCCTTTCCCTCTCTTACCTCTTTCTGCGTTTCCAGATATCCGCTGCACAAAAGGTCCAACATTACCTTGTGGTCATCCAGGCCCGGAACAAGGTAAACTACCATCAACCAGTTCGGCAAAGGGGTCCTCGTACTCGCTCTTTATATTTCTCCGTTGATTCTGACTCTGACAACTCTCAAAGTGCCAGATGCTGAATATGTTTGAACAATACGCCTAGGTGCCAAAGACCTTGCCATCGGCACCATCCTGCTCGTCGCTCTCTTCCACTTTGTCAGCCCCCTCGCCGCGTTGGTCTCAAACCTCATCGGATTGGGCTTCCCCGCCTACATTTCGCTTAGAGCCCTCGAGCTACCCGCCCCGCAAGATGACCTCCAGCGCCTCACCTACTAGGTCATCCTGGGCTATTTCAACTTTACCGAACTCTGCGTTGGGGCTCATCCTGTACTACATCCCATGGTACCATGCGTGCAGGAGGTTGCTTGTGCTCTGGTTGTAGCTGCCAAATGTTTCAGTGCGTTATTGGGTATATTGTTTCCGTCAAGGTTATGTCCACTCACGTGGGTTGGTATTCGGCTCATGTGTTGTATGGCTCGGCCATTAAGTCTGTTAGCCAGCGTGGGGTGTTGCCGTGCGGTCGTGCCTACCGACATGGTCACGGAAAAGTGGTTGTGCGACTGCGTCCACATGGCCATGATTGCGGATTAACTTAGTGCGTCGTGTTTCTGTTAACTCACCTCCTGATGTCGTTTTTTTTTTGTTTCTGCGTTTCCCTCCCTTCTTTTTTTGTGTTGTTTCTGCGTCAGTGACGCTTCGTGACCCCTAGCCGTGATTGTAATGTCCGATTTTATTTCATGGCCCACCACCTCACATAGGCAGTTTATGTTGTGCTTTCGTTTCCGCTGAGGAATGATTTGATCGTGTAAGAGGAAGGTGGCACGTCGATGCGATTCGCCGTGGAGCTTTGTCTTGCAGATCGGTCTAGACTGTTCGTATCTGGACGAGAAAATGCATGAATTGCAGACCATGAAATGACGTGCGATGTAAAAAAGACTTGCAACACTGCCGGCGAGGCGACCTGACTGGCATATCTTGGACGTCGAAGAGCGAGGGATGCGTAGTGGAGAAATGTGTTCGCCTCCGAGTCGACATGCAATTGCGACACGTCATCGTATGTACAGACTCGTCGATAATACACAGGAAGACAGTACGACTACCCCGACGCTCCGACTACTCGTCTTGATCTCTTCCGGTGTCAGACCAATGGCATGGCGATCTCAAGCCCATTGTCATACGCACGCACACTGTCGCAATTGGGTGTGATCGCGCATGACACCAAGATCATTGATACGTCGTCCCCCTTCAAAAAAAAACGGCACTACGGTCTTCAATCCCAAGCTTTTCGGGTGGACTAGATAGGCGGACCGAACCCCCCCTCCCCACTCCCCCAGTCATGCGCGACTGTACTATGATATGCCCTACGATATCCACGGTCACCCCGGATGTGAGAACGGTGGTCGAGGCGGCGGGTTTGAGAGAGGGACATGATCCCACTGGCGGCCAAGAGTGCGCCTGTGACCGATTCGGATCCGCGTTCCTTCTGTTGAAAGCAGCCATTGGTACCACACTCGCTCTTCGACACTCAGGTTGTTACTTACCCACTCCTTCTGTCGCCGGGATCCCCAGGTATGATCTCGAACAGGATGCGATCCTCGCGTTTGACCACTCAGACCTCAGCTGGTGGTGCGTTTTGGACAGCGCAGACGAAAAAAGTGCATCAAGTCTTTGTTTGATGTCAGATCTGACGCTCTGTCGGGTTACGCACGGAGACGCACGGAGCCCACGGGTTCGCCTAGAAAGCTCAGGGCGGCCGTACACCCACTCATTTATACTCCGTGAGACAGCATCATCTCTTGTTGTTTCATCGTCCTCGCCATCGCCTTCACGCCATGATCTATCAACCTACCTCCCGATCGTTTTGACTCTAACTATCCCCGCGTTATCGACTGCATTGCCGCAGGAGGGAAGGGAAAGGGAATAGATGTTGAGCCAGCGTTGATTAGATGCGTGTTCCCTGCTTTTTGCTTTCTCTGTGATGCCCTCTGAACGCGTGACAGGCTTATGCGTGCATTGTCGTGATGTGCAACTTGCCGAAAATGAAGGGGCTTATCGCAGGTGCTTGCCACGAGTGAGGTACAACCCATGATTAAGGGACAATCCTTGATTCCATCCGATGATCTTCTTGATGTTGTCGGACACTCAGAATCTGCTTGTCCATTTGTAAGGGCGTGCACAGAGGACGACGCGTGTAGTTCGGTATGTTGTTCGCCCATCGATTCTGTTGCCTGTTGGCATGTCTCATGTGTTCATGCTTGTTTGCTCAAGTCTATCAGTCTTCAGGTACGGTCAACCAATGCCATTCATAGCTCCGCCAAATCATTAGACGGGCTGCGGCGGTCATCAAGGGAAGTCGTACCTTCATCGACGTCTTTGATGTGACTTCCACTCGGTCGCGCCGTAAAACAGTCTGACCGCCGTGGATTGGCTTATAACATTGACCACCCGTCTGTTCCTTTCCAGATTTCACCCCCGTTTCCGTGCCATATCTCAACCTCGAGTACATGTCTTCTGCACTACAACTCGCCGTTCAAAACATTATACTCAATAACTATGTCACTCGTATGGTGGTTCATCTTCCCATCTTTCTGCCATTGACTATGCATGCTCTAGTCATGATAATCACTGCTGTTGGATATGATTATAGTGCGTGATGTGCTTCTATTTCCGTGCCTGAATGGTGCTTGAGCTACCGCAATATTAGTTCTTACGATTCCGGATGAAGTAGGACCACATCCTTCATCCTAATATTCCACAACTGACTCAGTCCTTTGCAGATAGAATATATTTGGGTCAGCAGATGACACTGCCCGACTGATCGCATGCCTCACATCATTATAGAACAAACCCCGGACGCGCGTCTCTGCATTGTTCATTATTGTGTGTATCTCGAATCTTTCCACAAGCCTGTAATCACACCTAATCTAGGTTCGTTATTGTGGTCTGATTGATTGCATGTATGTGCATCACTGGAATAATATGATTAGGTTGCTGATCAGTTCATTAGGGTAAATTGTCTCTGTATGTTTAAAACCACAAGATTTCAAGATTACTGAGTTGACTTGGAGCACTCATAGTGGGGAGTTCCTTCTTCCCTGGTCCAAAAAAGGTGATATTCCACATACCTTGTAGTGGTGGTCAACAGGCATACTTAACTCATGTAGGTGTAAGTAATTTCAACCTCCTGGCTAATCAATGAGCTTTCCATGGAATTACAATGATCCAATAGCTGTAAGTACAATTATTCAGTGCCCCTTATATTCTTTCACTCTAAGGGCATAAGGTTATATTGCAAATATTTTTGCTACTTGTTTTGGATTTTTTTTCCTGGCTGCTGCTGAATGTGGGGTTTTATGTTCAGCTCTGGTGTGTAGCTCATGTCTGCGGATACAGTGGCAATGATCCTACGTGTCTGGGCATTGTACAATCGGTTAGGGGTCATCCTTCAAACTCTTCTTGTGGCATATGCTGTTGAGACCATAGTAAATGTGGTCAATAATGTTGTAGATTTCATGAAAAATTATGGTATGTGCACCACAGATCCATGTCATGCATACCACATCACAGGTTGAACAGGTACTGCTCAAATACTTGATCTGATGTTTTGCACACAGCCACCCCCTCCCTTTGTTCTGGCTCTACTGTTGGACATTTCTACAATTGTGCTTGGTGCACTCATGTTTCTGCTTGCCATAACCCACTTCATCTGGAGTTCATTCCAAATGTACAAGGCAACAAAGCATGTGCATCTGAGCCGTTATGTGAACCTGCTTGTAGGGGAAGGAATGGTATACTTTCTTGTGTATGTCCACCTCATTCCATATCCAGGTCTGATGCAGCCTGTGCTAAATCAATCAGATAGCAACCTGTTGGGGGCTCTCTTGCAAGTGCTATTTAACACAGGAAAAATTCAGTTTTCAGGCTGGAATCAATTCCTGGTTGGAATAATTGAATATGTGCTCATGTATACATTGATCCCCCGGTTCATCCTGAACCTGCGGAAGCTGTATGCCAGCGACCTTCGAGGTAGACGCGGGAGCCAACTTGACACGGCATTTGGATTGTCGATGGGATCGGACCCCGGTGGCGCTGTCAGTGTGATCATGTTCGCGGATCGGCCGCAGAACGAGGAGGAGGGACAGGGGGAAGAGATCCAGATGGAAGAGCGGGAGCATGTGGGTGCGTGACAAGGATGGAGCCGGGATAGGTATTGCTGGTCGATGCATTGCAGGCGCGCTGTGATATACTATTTATGTATGTATTTCGGAGATGAGTACGGTTGGGATGCGATTATTATGATATTGCTGAAAGTAGACAAGACATCTCTATTACCGTTGTATGGCATCGAGAGAAATCGTTCTAGCTCATACAGGCACCCCAGGAAGTCTGTCTACGGGTGAGAAGAGACTCGAAAAAGTTGATGTCCCTTTGATGTCCTGTCTGAGGTTTTACCGAATTGCTGACAGAGGTGAACGAAACCTGAATTTGCAAATATAGTCACGGTCTCTACCTTCGCTGACCGTTGTACTCCCCTACCTTTCGTACTCTTACGCCTGTCACTTCTTTGTCCCCACCGCCACCTCACTCCTTGAACTATCAGCCCATCACCAAAGTTGTTCCGGCTCCAGCCGTCAGCGCTTCCCGTGTTCCCGACCGCGCTGCCGTAGTTGAGGGGAAGAGATGTCGATCGAACTCCGACTGGATGCCTGTTACGGCTCTGTTTCTGCACGATACTGTCTGAATGCGTGATTGGAACTAATATAAGTATTGTCAGAGCGTACGATCGAAATCGAGCGGCGTATCGCGAGTACTTACTTGCCGCATAGAAGTCTGTGTCACGTATCGAATGCGCTGT
>JBBPMV010000610.1:0-13554 GCA_038090495.1 Heimioporus retisporus | reverse complement strand
ATGGTAAGTAACATCCTTCGATCCACTTCATTGTTCTGATGTGACTCGAAGCTATTTTGTTTTACATTGTGAGTTCTCAAACCAGCGAACTCTAGGACATCCCTTCAACATCTTTGCAGGCAACGTTGTTTTTTAATATGCTCTTTATTAGTTGTTGGTGCGTTATTCTTGACGTCTCGTTGTAGCCTTTTTAATACGGGATCATGATCAGGATCGCATATCCCCAGGTGAGGAGTTGCACTAGATACTCCTTATGAGAGATTGGAACTTAAGATACACTTGCAAAGGACCCGAGAGGCATTCTCCCGATATTGTGAGAGCACCGATGACCTGCCTTGTACCGTTTCTGAATTGTCAGCGCCACAGCCTTGCATACCCGTTCCTCACCTTGACTGGACAACGTCTCCTCCTCAACCTGCGCTGGTTCCAATCGCGCAGGCCTTCAGCAAGCGATCTCAGCCAGGAAGTAAATAGGCAAATAGCGGCGATGGACGTTCAGCCGGATGAAGTTGAACCGAGGGAGGGACTCGAATGGTCGAACAGTAGTTCCTCTGTTTGATCACGGAGACCGGAGGCATTTCGGCGTCCACGACCGGTCTAGTAACCTGTAATACGGGACGCTCGTAGGGATCGATAGGTGAGAGACACGGATGGGGATATTCAACAGCCGAGACTTGTATTATGGCGGTTGCATCGTTGTATGCTCCCTGGGGCGCCAGAGTTCCGGGTTACTACCGCCGGTAGTTCGCCACAAGGTGTGGCAGGATGACAGATGTGAAATGGGTGTAATAATCACTTCAGCAAGCTGCGAGATGTTAGATGTGTATATCGACTCATGCAAACAGATCATCCCGTTCATGTGTTGTGCTTGCAAGGGGGTCGAGAAGGCACCGCCAAATTCAGCAAAATGGGCAACTATCGAATGAGATAATACAATGCGCATGTGTGCTCGGACTTACGCCTTAGTTGATACAACGTGTGATTCGGGATCACGCATGCGAAGCTGGACGCTCTTGTTATCAATGTACATCAACCTAAGAGGTTTGGTGAGAGGAATGGCCATGCCAGACCCTACAATGGATTGTGGTGCCGTACAAACCTAAATAGCCAGCGTGACAAAAAATATCGTTAGGACGCGATGCGTTCCAGATGGAAGGTCACTAAAATGAAGGGAACGGAACGGTTTACCATTAATAAACGTCACAGGGGTCCATGGCAATAAACGGCAGAGAAGTCCTTTCCACTGGTATTGATGCATTTAGATGGTATGAACCCGATTTAACAGCCTGTCAGTCAATGTATGAGGCGACACAGTAAAAAGGTGAGAAACCCGGATCGAGTTTCCGAAAATCTTAAAATTAGCCGAACTATGGCCCGAGGTGCACCGGGCCATGGTGCATGATCTGCGTGCGAAGAGGGACGCTCGGGGTGTCCACCCACTTGCCCGCTCGTCAGGCGCTCCTCTCTGAGGGCCGGACCAGGGCGACCCTGTACAGTACGGGCAGAGAGGGGGTAAAGTAATCGGGAGACGCGGTTTCGATCCTGCAAAAGCTCTCGTCAGGGGGCTCCCGCTACCCCGACCGGTCAACCTTCCGAGACCGTTTAAAACTCCAGCTTCCGATGTTAAGCCCTATCTAGGGAGTTAGCCAATCTGCGTAGTGGCTCACAACGGCGAAGGCACAACCCTGGATACATCGGTCGCGATGTGGGTAACACAAGTGAGGAGGGTGGCTTCTGCTCGGCAGAGCCTAAATACCAGGTTGGCGCGAAGGCCAGGCATGGCCGGTATCTCCTACACGTCGTTCCGGCCCCAGGGGCCCTTTTGGGGTCCCCCGTGGCACTTTGCGGTCCCCACGGCGGAGTTCCTTACCGACATGGGATCGCTCCTCACCAGGATGCGATAAGTGGCACAGATACCCTCCCGAGTGTCTTGTCAGCTGAGCATTTTGTGGCACAGTAAAGCACCACAACTGCAGGGTCGTCTAGGTGATGATGATTATTTTCCCACCAGAAAGCGATTCAGCGGTTGATGTTGGTTGAGCAGTAGCATTTGCGGGGTCATGCATCATATCTTGCTAAAGAGGAGACTACTTTCTGTACCATTTCAATTGATTTGACAATGACATTGTAACGCGTGATAGAGCAGCCAACGATTCATCATGCATCAGGCCGCTTCTTTTGGATTCTAGGTTTGTCGCAAGACTGGAGGGTCTGAGGAACAAAGTTTATCTGAGTAATAAATATCACGTGATCATGTCGTGTCTCACGCTTTCCAGCACCACTTGGATTGGAAAGAGCCTGTACAATCCACTAATGCCCCTTAGGACTTCGGAACATCCCTGGAGAACAAGGTTCGTGATTATACAAATGATAATATACTCCCATATATTGACTAACGACTCTGCCCATATAGCGGAGCTTCATGCCTGCGCGACAAGAGACCCTGACCGAGATGAATAGTTCAGCCGCATCCCTTTATTTACATAACATATCTCTCCCTACTTAGTCCCTCCCAAATTCTTCACGGTTCGCTGACGATGCCTACGACGCCTCCAAGCAACCTACAAGTACAGCTCTGATCCAAGTGTCCTTTCTCGTTCCCTCAAGATCACCCCATCCGTTTGAGATCATATTGGGCCAGGTCACCCATGTTGGTGCCCTCAACATTCTTGGGTCAGGTCTACACTCGCAAGTGAGCAGTTCCGGTCATCCCGTGTACTCAGCTCATCATTCTGTCAAGACTAGTTGCTTTTGCAGGAAATACTCTACTCGTCTTTGACTACCTCTTGACGCTTCCGCTCGAAGTATATTTTGTCCAGCAGTGATAACTCGGCTCATCTAAGACGTTTTGCGACAGGCAGAATATATCTGGAATGAACCATGGTCTCCTGCCAAGTCGCTCTTCTTGATCAACCGGTATGGGAATTTACTTGGACAGACGTTCATCATGATGGAAGAAACCGGGTATCTCAGCCATGGCTCCCGAAATGTATATTGCTCATGGTACTCTTCTTCGCCTATTACATTCACCCATCTGACAGTTTTGCATCGCCTTCCAACTGTATTGCCCCCTCTTTTCTGCCTTTTCGGGGGAGTCCATCTGCCGTATGTACATGTTGTCCCAGAATGCCCATTTCTGATGACTGCAGTTTTTATCTTGATGCGCACCTGTGCAGTCTTGAGATGCAGCCGCCGCGCGGCATGGGCGTTGAATGTTCTGTATATTCTTTACGCCATAGGTATGTATGTGATGCCGACTTGCTTTCTAGCACTGGGCATGAATCGTGAGTAATGTGTTGTCGTTAAAATCATTAAAGTTTATATTTGACCTGTTTGGCTAGTTATGGAATTCGAATATCTTAATCAACTGGGTCTATGCATTCCGCAAGTAATTCCTACTCCGCCGACTCCTCATATAAATCTTGCATGGCTGTTCTGGTCTATATCGTGAGTAAATCAAACTTGGATGGCTATGCCTGTCTTTACTCACAAAATAGAATGTTCCTTGATGGCTGCATGCTAGCAACTGTGTGCTTCAGTCTCTATAACTTCACCAAGGGAATTTGTGGATCTTCCCAGTTAGTCTGTCTGCTTGTTAGGCATGGTAAGTAACATCCCTCGATCCGCTTCATCACTCTGATGTGACTCGAAGCTATTTTGTTTTACATCGTGAGTTCTCAAGCCAGTGAATTCTGGGACATCCCTTCAACATCTTTGAAGGCAACATTATTTTTTAATATGCTCTTTATCAGTTGTTGGTGCGTTGTTCTTGGCATCTCGTTATAGCCCTTTTGACACGGGATCTTGGTTAGGATTGCGTATAGCCAGGTGAGGAATTGCACTAGATGCTCCTTATGAAAGGCTAGAGTTGAAGATACACTTGCAAAGGATCCGAGATCCATTCTCCCGATACTGTGAGAGAGCCTTGCGTGCCCTGTGCCGTTTCTGAATTGTTGGCGCCGCAGAATTGCATACCCGTTCCTCACCGTGACTGGACAACGCCTCCTCCTTAACTTGCGCTGCTTCCAATGGCGCAGGGCTTCGGCAAGCGACCTCAGCCAGGAAGTAAATAGGCAAATAGCAGCGATGGACGTTCAGCTGGACGAGGTTGAACCGAGGGAGGGACCTCAATGGTTGAACAGTGGTTCTTCTGCTTGATCACGTAGATCGGAGGCATTTCGGCGTCCACGACCAGCCAAGTTACCTGCAGTATGGAACGCTAGAAGGGATCGATAGGTGAGAGAAACAGGTGGAAATATCCAGCAGTCGAGACTTGTATTGTGGCGGTTGCATCGTTGTACGCTACCTATAGGTGGATCTCATTCCACAGAAGGGGCAAGTTCCGGGTCACCACACACCGGTAGTTGGCTGCAAAGCGTCGCAAGACGACAGATGTAGAATGGGTGTAACAACTGCTTCGGCAAGATGTGAGACATTAGACATGTACACTGACTAATCATACTGTTTATGTGTTGTGCATGCAAGGCAATTAAGAAGGCACCACCGGCTCAGCAAAATGGCTAACCATTGAATGAGGTAATGATTACAATATGTGTTTGGGTGTACGACTTACACGACACTACGTGTGATTATTCGAGTGCACGCACCCGGGCTGGACATGCTTATTTCTATCAACCCAAGAAGTTTGGTGAGAGGAATGGTAATAACACAGACACCGGTAAACATCACCGTGATGATTAACTTGGATATCGTCCATGGTGGTCTTCGAGACACCCTACATTCGAACGTCAGTGGACCTTTTGATTTTACGTAGGTAATGGGATCAACGCACAAGGCAGTGTTCTTTCTACCAACATAAATCTCACCCCCGCTCTCCTAAACATGAGGGAAAGTCAGCCACCTCTCGGCTGTCCTTGATTGACGGGGTTCTCGATGAGGGCACAACCACTGAAGCTACGGGTTGTCGTCTCTGTATCTTTGCATACATCACCTTCTACAGTCAATCGGGAGTCGGGACATGGGCTTGACTTCAAATCGATAATCTATGTCAAACCTTCTGCAGTCCCAGATCTGGATTCTAGCGAGATCCCATTGCATATGGTCATAACACGTCTCACGCCATGTTTATAGGATCACGAAGCTTTCCAATCATCCGACTGTCCGGCACTCCCATCAGGGAATGTGCTTTCTCGCAGTCGGTCACAGTGCACCGTTCACCTTTAACCGCCGTTATCATTCCCTCTCGTACAGGTCACCCACGCGGCCTGCGCTGCCGCAGAGTGCGGGGTCGAGCTCAAGACATACACCAGTGGTCAGGAACAGATGGCACACCGAGATCTCGGTGAACGCTACTGCACGACGGGTGACATTGCTAGCGCGCTCCAGCACCTCACAAAGTCCAGAGAGTTTTGCTCTATGAGCCAGCACGAGCTCGGGGTTGTCTCATCATTGTCCGTGGCCAGCGGACCCTTCCCGGCTCGTCATCGGCAGCACAACTATGGGTACATCACCTTATTTGTGTGCAAAATTAACATGACCTTAGGGAGCGTTACATCTGTACACCCAGGAAGACACTCTGTATTGCTTCGCCGAGTCCTTCATGGATGGCGAAGAGCAATCCCATGTCGGTGCCCTGGGACCACATGGCAGCGCAAAAGTGCAAAGAAATCCTGGAAGGGCCCCGGTGCTCCGACGACTCGCCACCAACCGTGCTTGGCCCTTGCGCCCACCCGGTATTTTTGCCCTAGTCTCGGCTCTGATCCTCAGAGAGAAGCGCATAACAGGCAAACAAGTGGGTGGACAACCTGAGCGTCCCCAAGGCTTTGCACACAGGTTGAAGGGCTATGTCTCGCCAGAACAGGTTGGGAATCTTCGGAAAATCCCTGGCGAACAAAGGTCCATTGTGCATGTGATAATATACTCCAGTATACTGACTAATACATGGCAGTACCCATTTAGCCAGGTTTCGTGCCTGCGCCACAAGCTTACTGGGACCCTGACTGTGATGAATAGTTCAGCCGCCACGTTCCTTTATTTACATAACTGGTCTCCCTACTTAGCCTCCAAAACTCTCCATGGTTCGCGAACGATGCCTACAACGCCCACAGGCAAACAGGAAGTAAGCCTCTGACCCAAGTGTGCTTTCTCGTTCCTCCAAGTTCGCCCCATCCGTTCGAGATCATATTGGGCTGGGTAATCCATGTCGGTGCCCCCAACATTTTTGGGTCAGGTCTTCACTCGCAAGTGAGCGGTTCTGGTCATCGTGTATGCTTTGCTCATTCCGTCAAGACTGTTCGCTTTTGCAGGAAATACTTTGCTCGTTTATGACTACCTCCTGACGCTTCCGCTCGAAGTATATTTCCTGCAGCAGCGCTGGCTCGACTGATCTAAGACATTGTGCGATAGGTAGCGCACATCTGGAATGAACCATGGACTCCCGCTAAATCGTTCTTCTTGATCAACCGGTATGGGAATTTACTTGGACAGACATTCATTATGATGGAAGAAACCGGGTATCTCAGTCACAACTCCCGAAATGTACATTTCTCATAACTATCTTCCTTGCCTATCATATCTATTCATTCGACAGTTTTGCATTGCCTTCCAGCTATTTTGCCCGCTCTTTTCTGCCTTTTCGGGGGAGTCCATCCGCCGTATGTATATGTCGTCCGAGAATGCCCATTGTTGACGACTATGCACAGTTTTTGTATTGATGCGCGCTTGTGCAGTCTTGAGATGCAGCCGCCGCATAGCATGGGCAGTAACTACTCTGTATATTCTTTATGCTATAGGTGTCTATGTGCTGCCAACCTACTTTTTGGCACTGGGCGTAAATCGTGAGTAATGTTCCGTCGTCAAAGTTATCAAAATTTATATTCAAATTGTTCGGCCAGTCGTCGAATTCGAATATCTTGATCAACTCGGTCTATGCATTCTGCAAGTGACTCCTACTTTACCAGCTCCTCAGATTAGTCTTTCATGGATACTCTGGTCTATATCGTGAGCAAATCAAGCTCCGATAGCCATGCCCGTCTTTATTCACAAAATAGAATGTTCCTCGATGGATGCATGCTAGCAACTGTATGTTTTAGTCTTTATAGGTTTACCGGGGGGACTCGTGGATCCTCTCAGTTAGTCCGTCTACTTGTTAGAGATGGTGAGCAACATCCCTCGAACCGCCTCGTTATTTTGATGGGACTCGAAGCTATTTTGTTTTATATCGTGAGTTCTCAAACTGGCAGACTCTAGGACATCCCTTTAACATTTATGCAGGCAACATTGTTTTATAACGTGCTTTGGTGCGTTGTTCTTGACGTCTCGTCGTAGCCCTTTAACGTGGATCATGATCAGGATTGCATTTAGCCAGGTAAGGAACTGCGCTAGATGCTCCTTACCAGAACTTGGGGCTGAAGATACACCAGCAAAAGGATCCGAGATCCATTCTTCCGCTATTGTGAGAGAACAGTGGCGTGCCATGCGCTGTTTCTGAAATGTCAGCGCCGCAGCATTGCATACCCAGTCCTCACCGTGATTGGACAACGTCTCCTCCTCAACCTGCGCCGCTTCCAATGGTGCAGGGCCTCGACAAGCGACCTCAGCCGGGAAGTAAATAGGCAAATAGCGGTGATGGACGTTCAGCCGGACGAAGTTAAACCGAGGGAGGGACTCCAATGGTCGAACAGTGGTTCTTCTGTTTGATTACGAAGATCGGAAGCATTCCCTAAGACTTTGCATGCAGATCTTAGACTACGGTGGCCCAAAGGGCATGCCTCGCCAGAATGGGCCGGGAATCTTTGGAAAATCCCTGACAAACAAAAGTCCATTGTACACGTGATATTATATACTCCCATATACTGACTAATAAGAGCACCCGTTTAGCCAAGCTTCGTGCCTACGCGACAGGTTTACTGAGAGACCCTGACCCGTAATGAATAGTTCAGCCGCCGCATTCCTTTATTTACATAACATGTCTCTCTACTTAACCCCCCAAAATCTCTACGGTCCGCGAACGATGCCTACAACACCCCAGGCAACCAGGAAGTAAGCCTCTGACTCAAGTGTGCTTTCTCGTTTCTTCAAGTTCGCCCTATCCGTTCGAGATCATATTGGGCTGGGTCATCCATGTCGATACCCCCAGCATTTTTGGGTCAGGTCTTCACCCGCAAGTGAGCAGTTCTGGTCATTCCGTGTACTCAACCCATCATCCTATCAAGACTAGTCGCTTTTGCAGGAAACACTCTACTCGTTTACGACTACCTCCTGACGCTTCCACTCGAAGTATACTTCTGTAGCAGCGCTAACTCGACTGATCTAAGACATTTTGCGATAGGTGGCACACATCTGGAATGAACCATGGACTCCCGCCAAATCGTTCTTCTTGATCAACCGATATGGGAATTTACTTGGACAGACATTCATCATGATGGAAGAAACCGGATTTCTCAGCCGCGGCTCCCGAAACGTACATTTCTTGTAACAATCTTCTTCGCCCATCATGTTCACCCATCCAACAGTTTTGCATCGCCTTCTATCTGTATTGCCCGCTCTTTTCTGCCCTTTCTGGGGAGTCCATCCGCCGTACGTCCACGTCATCCGAGAACGCCCATTTTTGACAACGTACGCGCAGTTTTTGTATTGATGCGTACTTGTGCAGTCTTGGGATGCAGCCGCCGCGCGGCACGGGGGGTGAATACTCTGTATATTCTTTATGCTACAGGTGTCTACGTATTCTCAACCTGCTCTTCGGCACTGACCATAAATTGTGAGTAGCGTGTGTTGTTCAAAGCCATCAAAATTTATATTTGAATTATTTGGTTACTAGTTATCAAATTCGAATACCTTAATCAACTTGGTCTATGCATTCCGCAGATGGCTCCTACTTCGCTGGCCCCTCAGATCAGTCTTCCATGGCTGTTCTGGTCTATAGCGTGGGTAAATCAAACCTGGATAACCACGCCTATCTTTATTCACAAAATAGAATGTTCCTCGATGGATGCATGTTAGCAACTGTGTGCTCCAGTCTCTATAGGTTCACCAGGGGGACTCGTGGATCCTCTCAGTTAGCCCGTCTGCTTGTCAGAGATGGTAAGTAACATCCCTCGAACTGCTTTGTTATTCTGATGGGACTCAAAGCCATTTTGTTTTATATTGTGAGTTCTCAAACCAGTGAGTTCTAGGATGTCCCTTCAACATTTATCCAGGCAACGTTGTTTCATAATTTACTTTTTATCAGTTGTTGGTGCGTTGTTCTTAATGTCTCGTCGTACGCCTTTGACACGAGATCATGATCAGGATTGCATATGGTCAGGTGAGGAACCGGACTAGACACTCCTTATCGGAAGTCGGAGCTGAGGATATACCTACGAAGGATCCAAGAGGCATTCTCCCGATATTGTGAGAGAAAACAGTGGCGCTCTTTGCGCCGTTTCTGAATTGTCAGCGCCACAGCATTGCATACCCGTTCCTCAGCGTGATTGGACAACGTCTCCTCCTCAATCTCCGCCGGTTTCAATCGCGTAGGGCTTCAACAAGCGACCTCAGCCGAGAAGTAAACAGGCAAATAGCGGCGATGGACGGTTGAGCTGGACAAAGTTGAACCGAGGCAGGAACTCGAATGGTCAAACAGTGGTTCTTCTGTCTGATCACGAAGGTCAGAGGCATTTCGGCGTCCACGACCAGCAGAGTGACCTGCAAGATGGGATGCTCGTAGAGATCGGTAGGTGAGAGACGGGTAGGGATATTCAACAGCGGAAGCTTGAATCATTGTGGGTTGCGTCGCTGTATACCACCTACAGTGGATGCCGTCCCACAGAAGCGGCGAGTTCCAAGCTACTAAGCATTGGTAGCGGGCTGTAAGGTGTCGCAAGATGGCAGATACTAGAATGGGTGTGACAATTGCTTCGGCAAGATACGAGATATCAGATGTGTACGTTTCATCATGGAAACAGATCGTACTGTTCGTGTGTTGTACTTGTAAGGCGGTCGAGAAGGCACTGCTGGATTCAACCAAACGGCCAAGTATTGAACGAGATATCACAATGCGTGTGTGTGCTCGGACTTGCACCTTAGTTGATACTACGTGTGATTCGAGTACACGCATTTGAAGCTGGACATCTTTGTTGTTACCGATGTACATCAACCCGAGAGGCCTGGTGAGAGAAATGGCCACGCCAGACCTCCGTACAGTCAATTGTGGTGCCGCACGAACCTAAATGTTCAGCGTGGCAAGGAATGTCCCCACTCCTAGAACGAAATGCGTTCTAGATGGAAGATGGTCACTAAAATGAGGGGAACTGAACGGTTTACCATTGATAAATGTCACAGAAGTCCACGACAACAAACGAGAGACAATGGTATTGATGGATGCATTCAGATGGTATGAGCCCAATTTACATAACAAGCCTCTCCAATCAATGTGCGGGCCGACGAAAACGAGTTTCCGAAAATGTTTTAAAACTTCCCTCTCGCCGGGTCTCTCAGTGTCCGCTATCCATTTACGTCACGGTAGAACATTGCGACTGCGGGGTCGTCTAGGTGATGATGATTGTCTTCCCACTAAAAAGTGATTCATAGCAGTTGATGTTGCTTGAACAATAGCGTTCGTAGAAACCATGTCTTGTTATGTAAAGAGGAGGAGACCATTAGCATCAGCCGCCCCAGCGTACGCAGCCAACTGTTTACTGTACCATTTCGATTAATTCGACAGCCATTGTGACCCATAATAGCCAACTTCGACATCAGGCATCAGGCCTTCAGGGGTAGTGATATCCGACGACGGGCGGATTTCGTCGGCACTTGAGATGACAACAAGGCTTTTACGTCATAATATTTAATACCTTTCATCACACGTTAGCGTTCTACCGGTTCATTGAAAGGCAGTGAAAGTTGCTAATGCTCACCTGAACGTGAGTTCGTTAGGTGGCCAGTGAATTCAGCTGTCATGGCTGGGGTCCTATATCTTTGGACGGTAGTATTTTTCCACGCGATGTAGGCAACATGCACAGACACTAAGATGTCTTCTCTCATTCCCTCCAGCATCGGGATGGGAAAGAGCTTGTATAATCCCTTACTAGGACTTCGGACAATCCCTGGCGAACGAAATTCATGAATATAAATACAAGTGATCATATACACGTATACTGACTAACACCTGTACCCATATAGCGAAGCGTCGTTCACGCGCGACAAGAGACCCTGACGTGACGAACAATTCAGCCACATCCCCTTGTTTACATAACATATTTCTCCCTACTTAGCTCCCAAGAAATCTCTACGGTTCGCTGACAATGCCCACAACGCCTCCAGACAACCCATAAGTACAGCTCTGATCCAAGTGTGCTTCCTCGTTCCTTCAAGACCGCCCTATCCATTCGAGATTATATTAGGCCAGGTCATCCATGTCGGTACCCCCAATACTTTTAGGTCAGGTCTTCACTCGCAAGTGAGTAGTTCTAGTCGTTGCGTGTACTCAACTCATCGTTCCATCAAGACTAGTCGCTTTTGCAGGAAACACTCTACTCGTTTATGACTACCTCCTGACGCTTCCACTCGAAGTATATTTTCTGCCAGCGCTAGCTCGACTGACCTGAGACGTTTTGTAATAGATAGCACACATCTGGAATGAACGGTGGACCCCCGCCAAATTGTTCTTCTTGATCAACCGGTATGGCAATTTACTTGGACAGATGTTCATCATGATGGAAGAAACCGGGTATCTCAGCCACGGCTCCCGAAATGTACATTTTTCGTAACAGTCTTCTTCGTCCATCATGCTAATCCATCCGACAGTTTTGCATTGCCTTCCAACTGTATTCCCCGCTCTTTTCTGCCTTTTCGGGGGAGTCCGTCCGCAGTATGTGCATGTCGTTCGAAAGTGCCTATTTTTGACGGCTGTGCACAGTTTTTGTTTTGATGCGCACTTGTGCAGTCTTGAGATGCAGCCGCCGCGTAGCGTGGGCAGTAACTGCTCTGTATATTCTTTATGCTATAGGTGTCTATGGGCTGCCAATCTGCTTTTTGGTGCTGGGCATAAATCGTGAGTAATGTGTCGTCATCAAAATTATCACAATTTATATTTGGATTATTTGGTTAGTTGTCGAATTCGAAAATCTTGATCAACTCGGTCTATGCATTCTGCAAGTGATTCCTACTACGTCAGCTCCTCATGTTAGTCTTTCATGGCTGCTCTGGTCTATATCGTGGGTAAATCAAAATTTGATAACCATGCCTGTCTTTACTCGCAAAAATAGAATGTTCCTCGATGGATGCATGCTAGCAACTGTGTGTTTCGGTCTTTATAGGTTCACCAGGGGGACTCGTGGATCCTCTCAGTTAGTCCGTCTGCTTGTTAGAGATGGTAAGCAACATCGCTCGAATCGCCTCGTTATTCTGATAGGACTCGAAGCTATTTTGTTTTACATCGTGAGTTCTCAAACCGGCAGATTCTAGGACATCCCTTCAACATTTATATAGGCAACATTGTTTTATAATATGCTTTGGTGCGTTGTTCTTACCGTCTCGTCGTAGTCCTTTTAATACGGGATCATGATCAGGGTTGCGTTTAACCAGGTGAGGAATTGCACTCGGTGCTCCTTATCAGAAGTTGGGGCTGAAGATACAACAGCAAACCTATCTGATGCCCATTCTTCCGCTATTGTGAGAGGACAGTGACGTGCCTTGCGCCGTTTCTGAATTGTCAGCGCCACAGAATTGCATACCCGGTCCTCACGGTGATTGGACAACGCCTCCTCCTCAACCTGCGCCGGTTCCAATGGCGCAGGGCTTCGACAAGCGACCTCAGCCGGGAAGTAAATAGGCAAATAGCAGCTATGGACCTTGAGCTGGACGAAATAGAACCAAGGGAGGGACTCGAATGGTCGAATAGTGGTTCTTCTGCCTGACAACGAAGATCGGAAGCATTTCGGCGTCCTCGACCAGTCTAGCAACCTGCAATACAGGGCGCTCGTAGGGACCGGTAGGTTGGGGACACGGTGATATTCAACAGCGGAAACTTGAATCATGGCGGGTTGCATCGCTGTATGCCACCCATGGGTGGATGTTGTCCCGCAGAAGCGGCGAGTTCCTGGAACTTCCTGCTCAGTACATGTCGGTGGTGGGCCACAAGGTCTCGCAAGATGATAGATGCATAATGGATATAGTAATTGCTTCAACGGTAATATGCAAGATATTAAATGTGTACACTAACTTACGGAAACGGATCATACTGCTTGTGTGTTGTGTTTACATGGGTCGAGAAGGCACTGCTGGATTCAACAAAATGGTCAACTATTGAATAAGATATTACAATGCGTATGTGTGCTCGGACGCTTTACACGATCGACACTTCGTGTGAGTCGAGGGCTTGCATTTGAACCTCATTCTTTTCGTGTGGTGCGACCTTCCTTCACGCATCGTAGCGATCTATCATTCCGGAACAAGTTCGATTCCCGGTATACGTTACCGCGCCGGTTAAATTAGCCATGCTGGCGCCTCAGCTCGCTAGCAAGGAGGCCGGCGTGGCCATCCCGAAGTTTGATCGATGGCACGCTGGTTTACCGTCATGAGAGATGCTTGAACTGGACAGAATCACGCAGT